>JAXBDA010002649.1:0-40648 GCA_036023075.1 Gaultheria prostrata | reverse complement strand
CAGATATGCGCGGGGGGGGGGGGGGGGGGGGGGGTAAATATGTTATTACTTGAAATAAGTGGGTTAAAAGTGTAATTATGGCTTTATGTGTTTTGGCCCAAATCGATTGACATAGAAGCTGCTCTCTGGTCAATGACTCTCGTCTCACTCTCTGGTCGATCTCCTCCTGTAAGTCTCTCTCTCTAGGTGAACTTGTGTAATGGAATTTTAGGAATTAAAAATTATATATATAATATATTTATTTTTATATTTTTATATTCAACGTATCCCCCAACGTATCGCATCTGACTTTTTTGAAAAAATCACATATCCGCGTATCCATATCGTATCGTATCCGTGTCCATGCTTCATAGCTCACAAAGCCATCTCTGAACATTTTTAAGGAAGCTAGAAATGCATTCTGTAAAATGTGCACAATTGCACCAACTTAACCTCATAACAACCCTAACATACGTAACGATGGTGATGAAGATGTCATCAAGTAAAGTTTATTCGTGATTCTTCTTCTGTGACAACTAGTTTTCTTGTTTGAAGTCTCAACTACCCCTATTGGTGGAAAGAAAGAGGAAAGCTCTCTGTTTTTTGACCCAGTTCCTCCACCACTGAGAACTCCACTTAGTAAGGATGTTTTTGCATACATAAATGATATAGATTAGGCTTACAGCTACGCAGAAGTCGTAAAATAACTCAAAACAGTTGAACAACTATACCTAAATTGCTCTCTAAACGTAAACTTTTTTTTTTTAGCAAGAAAAGTAGAATTTCTGAAACGGAAGGTGGGGGAGCACACATAAGAGAGATACTGATCAGGATATAGAGAAAGAAGACAGACAGAAGGGAATGAGAGGAGTCAAGGAAAAATGAGGAGGCGGAGGAGCGAAAGACTGAATCTAAATGGGGTTTGCAGTGGTGAAGGAAATGGATCCGTGCGAGTGGTCATATGATACGAATCTTCCTTATGCTGTGTATTAAGCTCGTCTCTTGCTGAACAGAATGTGACTCTTTTGCTCCTTCGCCACTTCTCTCTGCCGGTCTCCTTGCTTGCTATTCTCTCTCTTTTTCTATAACTCGCTGTGTAACTCCTATGCCTCGTGCCCCCCTCCTTCCGTTAGTTTTGAAAACCCTGCTTTTCTTGCTAAGAAGGAAGTCCCATTTGGAGAGCAATTTAGGTACAATTCTTCAACCGTGTTGGACTTATCTTATGATTTGTTTGTAGCCGTAAGACTAAACAATCTCATTTGTTTAATGGGTACTTTGTTTCGGTGAAGTTCTTCATTATTCGATAGTAGTTGTTGGTACCCTCACTTTATACCTTTCTCACACCTTGTGCTCACCCAACCTTCCAGAAGGTTAGAGTTGTGTTTTGAACTTGTCCAACAATTTATATGGATCATGGCACAGAGTAACAAATGGAACAGTAAATCTTGGCATAGACGCAGTAGATACAATATCGTGAAACAACATAGGGGTGCGAAAACCAATAGGTTTATTACTCCCAAAAGGAAAACGGATCTCTCAGAGTTGCATCCTGAACTCAAAAGGAGTAATTGGGTTCTCTTAATAACAAAAAAGTGTAGTACGCCTGAATCTAACTGGGGTTTGGGGTGGTGGAGGAATTGGATCCTTGGGAGTGGGGCTTCATCCGCTTGTACTGTTCACATGATACCATTCTTCCTCATGCTGCATACTGTTACACTCGTCCCTTGCTGAGCAGAATATGACTGTTTCCATTGAGAACTGCTACACTTTTTAGTTACTGGGAGAACCCAAGTACTCTCTGTCAGATTCAGGAAACGACTCTCAGCGATCTTTCTTCCTTTGGAGGAGACATGAGCAAAACAATCAACCTATTGTCGTTGGGAAGCAGAAGCTATATATAACCTTCCGAGTGTGTGTTTGACTTCATCAATCTGAATTGCATCTGGAACTTCTAGATCTTGATGAAGTAGAACTGGTTGTGGAAATTACAACATAAATGAAATAAGTCGAGTGCCAAGAAACACTACTAGGTTTTTCGTCGTTTGATCAAACACTCCCTTAATTCAATGAATTCTTGAAATTCTGAATGTGTTACAAATTACCATATATTCCAAAGATTTCTGGTCTTTAATTAGCTCTCATGGTTCTTTTTGCCTTCACAGTTGCTGACGGAAATGGATGGCTTTGACTCAGACATGAAGGTGGTTGTCATAGCTGCAACTAATAGACCAGAAGCGTTGGATCCTGCCCTATGTAGGCCTGGACGCTTCTCAAGAAAAGTATATGTAGGAGAGCCAGATGAAGATGGGAGGAGAAAAATTTTGGCTGTGCATTTGAGAGGAGTTCCTCTTGAGGAAGATAATGATCTTATTTGCAGCTTAGTTGCGTCTCTTACCCTGGGATTTGTTGGCGCTGATCTCGCAAACATTGTCAATGAAGCCACTTTACTTGCTGCTCGCAGAGGTCAGCTTGAAATTTGTAGTCTTAACGATTTTTTGATAAAATTTATATTTGTGAGCTTTCAAAGAAAAGAGAAGAAAACGAACTACTACCAAAACAAATGTACTACTATCATATTATTGCATTGCAAACTTGTGCCTCATTACAAAGCTAATAAAGGGATTATATTGGCCAAGCCTACAAACCCTAGCAAAACCCTAATAACATAAAAGGACAAAACTACCCCAAACATAAAAGATAAATAACAATTTAACTAAAACCCTAACAAACGCAAACCCTAAATTATTGAACATGCGAATAAGAAGAAGAACTAATGCTGAACAGATGTAAATAGGAGGAAGAACCAATGCTGAACAGATGCCAACCAGATGCCAAATTGCCGATGCAAACAATACCAGGAGGGGGAAAAGAAAAAGATGCTAACTAATTTAAACTAAACGACGACATAGATGTGGAGGTGGCTGCTGCTGCTATGAATACTGCGATTGTGATTAACAGTTCATATGAATGCCCGGCGGACGGCGGCGAGCCTTAGGCCGCCCGCCGGAGAGCGAATATCTAACAGGCCTAGATCTTATTGCTCTGATACCATGTGAGCTTTCAAAGAAAAGAGAAGAAAATGAACTACTACCAAAACAAATGTACTACTATCATATTATTGCATTGCAAACTTGTGCCTCATTACAAAGCTAATAAAGGGATTATATAGGCTAAGCCTACAAACCCTAGCAAAACCCTAATAACATAAAAGGACAAAACTACCCCAAACATAAAAGATAAATAACAATTTAACTAAAACCCTAACAAACGCAAACCCTAAATTATACTTCACAATATTGTCTACAGTAGTGCTCTCTCCATCACATTTTGTTGTATTCTTATCATTACTTTAGGCTTATGTGTTTTTAAATTGTTCTTTTTAGATGATTTTTTAAACTTTGCTACAAATGGTTGAATTTTTTGAGTGGTGAATTTATTTGAGAAGTTATCCACACAAGTACATTTTTTTTTTATCCAATTAAAGCTCGCAACTTCTGAAGATGGACAAAAAAATCTTATGCGCAGTTTGGGATGATGTAAGCTTTAACATGGTCCTGAATGTTATTTATTCACATGCAAGTTTCTTTATTACTAAAAAATATGCATGTCTTGCTGTTAGTTTTCCCTTTCTCGATTCATTTATCAATGGCCAATACCTCGTATACAGATGCTGCAACACTTGCCCCCTCTATCCCATGTTCTTTTATCACTGCTTTTTCTAAAATGTTGTTTTCATGGTTCCGTTACTTCAAGTTGAATGCCTCAGGCAAATAAGTAAGTTTTATCATATCCCTTTTTCATTTCACAGGTTGTGAATTTGTCTCAAGGGAAGACGTAATGGAAGCTATTGAAAGAGCAAAATATGGGATCAACGATAGGGCACTTAGACCTAGCACGATAAGCAAGGAACTCGGGAAAATGTTCCCTTGGATGCCATCTCTGATAGGAAGGAACGGCACTAGGCCGGACGATATGCAGGGTCCACTGGGCTATCAAACTCTCTAAGCTGATGAGTATGTTTTCTTTCACACTGCCAGTTTTTAGTATTCAGAGAACTCCAGAGGTTATTGTTTGATATGTTTTTTTTTTTTTTTTGGGTAAACCAAGCTTGAAAATAAAAGGGATTAACCGAATATACAGCCTACAAGGGGCATACCCCAGGAGGACAAAAACAAAAAGGAAAAGAAATCAAAAAATTGCAGGGGCCAAAAGGCTACAAAGGAAGGGAATTGGAACTAAATAAAACAGAAAACTAGAAGAAATGGAAGAGGTTGTTCGGATCCATCGAAGAGAGGGAACAGGAACAACAGTTACATAACACTGCCGTCACAAGGAATGGATCAATGACCGAGACCAAGAATTACAAACTAGTAGTAAGAGGACAACCCCCTCGTTGTAGGTATAATCCCAGCGCAGTGGGAAGCGAAGAAAACTAAATCATGGTCATCCCCACCTGGGGTAGAGTGCAGATATAGCTGACCAAGTGACTTGCTGATCTCTGAAATCATCTTGCAATGTAGTGATAGTAGGCTTATTACCAGAACAATGAATCGACTCAAAAGAGCACACAACCAACCGTGAGGTCAGAAGGGCCCAAGAGGATTGTTAGTATGAACTCTTGGGCTGTAAGGAGGCGAACCGCACCCTGTCGATGCAAACGTTAATATGCAACAGGAGGAAAACCCCCTCCTAAAGGGTATCACCTCATTCCATGGGACAACCCCCCAAGGATAGGTTAATTAACAGAAAGGGAAAATCTGTTTCAAAGAAAAGGGAAACTGCAGAGTGGCTCCCTTTTTAGTAGGGATGTGATTTCCATGCATTGCTGCCCTTGACATTCGCCCCCCTTATTTTTGCCTTATTATACACCAGGTTTGGCTTTTGCCAATTCTGTCAGATCAACTACATTCTCCCCTCCCATCAGTTTCCCGGGAAATACATTGCAACATACCCAAAAAATGTACCGTAAACAACTTCAAATCAACATTGGAAAATGCAATTGAATAACCTCTTCCTTGACATATGTTGCTATTTTTCCTTGAATCACTGTAAATGATGCTCTAATATGCTATTTAATATTTCTGTTTGTATGTGGTTTACATAAACCGGACTGTAATGCGAGCATGACTTGTGATTGATGGTGCTTTGCTTCTACAAGAACAAGTACGACAAAATGGGACCTTGAGTGCCAACAACTGGTGAAAATGAAAAGGATCCATATAACCGACCCCAAGGCTTGCATGGATCTTGGCTCTGTCATGAGAAAAGAAAACAAGAGGAAATTAGCTACTTTTAGATGGTGAATTTTGGATTTGTCTAAGGGAGAATAGAAAATCGTAAATTATAGTGGCTACTCCATTTTCTTTCCCTTTCCCTTTTTAAGTCTGTCCTCCAATCGAAAATTCAAACACAAGATAACGAACTGAGTGGAGTATTTCTCATCAACCATGAATCAAGCAACATGATTAAACACTGGTTTCCAACAAGACGCACAAAAACGTTGTTTAAGTGGAGGGGGATGATGATGATTTCACTTGGACTTTCTCCTTTTTATCTCAGTTTCTAAGTTGCTCACATCACCTTCCACAAGAATTTGATTGGCAAAAGAGTTAGAATCCTTTATTCCGGAATTGGCACATTGGTAGTCACCTGACAATTAGATGCTTCAAATTAAAAGAACTTAGTTTCGGGGTTTAACTTCTACCATCGTGCTATCAATTCCTATATTGAGTCTATCCGCCCCGGCTTAAATTGAGTTCTCCTCTAGAGAAGACAGTGGGATTAGTTCTTTAGAGTAGTCAGTTCACTGGGTTGAAAACCTCGAAAACCAAACCAAACACGGTTGTAAGTCAATCAACTGGGGTCAGCTAAAAAAAATTGTAATCCTTACTCTTGAATCCAAATCATCCATAAAACTTTCAGAATCTGGTTCCTGTCATATTCCAGACAAGAATTTGGTGCGACATTGACACCCACTTTCGGCTGCTAGCCCACTGCTGGTCATGACTTAGCTTTCCAAACTCCGTGTCTTTCGGATTCATTGGTGACAAATCAATACTTTGAGGCAAACAGGCAGTGTTGATCTAGTACACAACCCTCTGGTTGTTTTAGTTCTGTTTTCCATCTCATATTCTGAGAAGACAATAATGCCCCCATGTCTCACATGCATCTTAACGCCACTTTTGTCTTTGCAATGATACAATGGTAATTTGTTGATAACTTACGATTATATGGACTTGTTAGTGGTGAGTTAAAAGAGGAAGGCCAGTGCATATTCTGAAAAAAAAAAAAAAAAAAAAAACCTGGAGTTGAAGCACTGGCTAATTTTTGTGTCATTACGTGTTAAAAGGATTATACTTTGATTAGCCTTGACGTCATGATAATCTCCTTCATTCCTCTTTGTTGAGCTTGCCAAACAGGACTCCAAGACTTACCGGCCAATGGAGTTTTTGCTGGAGTGCCCACCGAAGGCAAAGGTTAGGGTGGGAGTTCAGAGTCTAGAGTTTGGATACGGGCTTGTTCGTTTTGGTTCTCAAGAACCGGTTTTTTGAATTATTATCCAATTATTATCCCTATTTTTAAATATTATTTTCATTTTTCTCTCTAATTCTCTCTAATCATTAATCCCTATTTTTTAATTATTATCTCTATTTCTCCCTCTAATCATTACAAAAACCAAAACCCAAAACCCAAACCAAACACAACTCAAATGATCCATCCATTCTTCGTAGCATTCTCCTTTTACTTATAGACGATTGGACCTCTGCGTACCGGACCCGTATCCAAGATGGGTTAACCATCGAATAACTATGATAAAATTTATCTTGCTTTCCTTACGAAACTTGTGAGTGTTGCTTTGGACAAACTCTGAAGGGTATTTCTCTTCCAGCTTCTTCCTTTGATTGTCATACTGGATCTTGGCGTAATTAGTCTTGGCACCCACCCTCTTCGACTAGAGGCTACCGAAACGTTCTCGGCTATGCCGCTTGCCAATTACCCCGTTGGTCTGAGACTCTTCATGCCGGCTATTTTTTTAGGCGCGCACTCAGTGTTTGAGTGTTTTTTTCCCTTGATAAATAGGTGTCTGGGTTGGCCTACGCGCACCCCGATTAATCCTGAGACCAATTTCTTGGTCCACTAGCTCTTCCCTTGGATCCGTCCTCAAGTGTATGGTTCTTGCTTGGCAACTAATTATTGTCGACGCCTGTCAGGAGTGCCACGTGTCACAGGCCATTATTTCACTTAAGATTCATTAATAGCCTCGCGATTCTTGTCCTGTGTGGACCCGGGGACCCTCCTTTTCTCCCTCCTTTTCCCCCAAAACGACGTCATTTTGGAGGCCAAAAAATACACCAACAATATCACTTATCACTCAAAACGATGTCATTTTGAAGCCTAATAAACCCCTCCTCCTCGTCAAAAATCACGAAAAAAATTAAAGCTTCTCCAAACCCTTTTGCACCTAAAAATATTTCTTGGATCCATGCTACTTGGGGTTCTTTGAAATGTGTGGAGTTTGTGAGTTGGTCATATTTCTTTGAATGTACTGATATGTGTGGGGAAGGAAACGTCGTTCGTGCAATTCTCGCTGCTTCCTCCATTGCAAGTGCTATGTAATGTCGATGGAAAAAAAAAACTTCTTGGCAGAGAAATCACCAAGGAAGATGAGAAATGAAAATTACTAAACCTTCCTCCCATAATGAGAATGGGATTTGGACGCCCACTTACCTGTCATACTCCCCTCCTTTTTTTTTTTTCCTTCAACCTTTCAATTCCGATTCTTTTATTTGCTTCGATAAAATTGAATTGGCTTTTTTTTTTCTTCTGGAATTCATGGTAAAAAAGGGTTTATTTTTGTGTGTAGTTTATAAGGGCTCAAAATGACGTCGTTTTGAGTGATATTGTTGGTGCATTTTTTGGCCACCAAAACGACGTCATTTTGGGGGAAAAGGAGGGAGAAAAGGAGGTAGGGAAAAGGAGGGTCCCCGGAGGGAGGGAAAAGGAGGGTCCCCGGATCAGTAGATGCTTACAGTATTATAATTTCACGTCACATTGGGATACTGAATTGTAATTTCAAAACTCGCTTTGTAAAGAGACCAATACAGAGACTCAAATTTGTTCATCCTCACCTAATGAGGGTGAACAAAACCCTCACTCTGATTAGTTGAAGTGGTGTAGGGTCCACGGAATCAATATACATTTTGGTAAGCATGACATCACTTTGTTGTCACACCAATTGTGGTGGATCCCATATCATTTCAACCAATCAGGATGAGGGTTTTGTTCACCCTCATTAGGTGAGGATGAATAAATTTGCACTCCTCGGGAGGAGAAGCCTAAGTGCGTGCTGCTAAAAAGGAGATAAGACTTCTCTTTTATTTTTATTTTGTACGAAGAGTGTTCCGATGAACCGTACTAATCTCTCTAGTCTCTCCCACAAGCCTTTCCAAGTGTTTGCGTGAGTTAAGATGGCCCCAAAGGACAAATCGCTGCCGAGAGGAATTGACTCCGCGATATTAGAATGGTAAGTTCCGCCGAGAAAAATTAATTAACCACTGCGACAAAGATTTCTCTTTTCGGTTGGCACTAACATTTTTTCTGCTTCTTTTCACAGGGTACAATCAAAACATAAAACCTACCCTCCCAATTATTGTGGATACATTTTTCTTTTTTCTACTTTATTATTGTATATTAATCTCCATACTTTTAGGTAGACAGCCACAGAAGACCTGTGGCACCAGTAGCAAATGCCATACTGCAAAGTTAGGAAAGCCCATTCTGTTTATTTAATTTATATGGTTAGGATAATATAGGATTACACATTATCCAATTATCAGCTGTTATCCATTCAATAGAAAAATTGCATTATTAAAGCTACAATTATTAAATAAACACAAATCCCAAAGCAGTTGGTGTCACAAAAACATGAAACATGCCATGCTTGTATCTTTCGTCAAATGGCTTCCTAATTTTTTAGTCGTACAATGTCATGGTATGTGCTTTTTGTCTATATTATTTTGGAATTAATAATCTCTAATGTGAAAATCTCTCGCATGTCACTCACGTGAAGAAAAATAGATATGTGGACGTGGTCTCATTCTATGATTTAAGCCGTTTATTTTGTAGATACCAATATTAACTCGTCCATGCAAATTAGGTTGATCGGACTTCGGTGACACAACATTTGAACATGCGATGTTTGTCTTGACATAAATTGAGGGTCATATCTGTTTTCTCGGTATTGATATCTATTTTGTAGGGATCGTATGCACTCGTCCATGTAAAATTAGGTGGATTGGACTTCGGTATTCTATGCGAATAAACAATGTTTGTCTTGCCATAAATGGAGGATCATAGGCCGATCGTCTATTGGTCTAAAAACAAATATGATTCGACAAAGTCTTTACCAAAGTTTAATCAACTTGAATTTTTGCATGGATGATATTCATTCGAGATCTATAAAATAAACGGCTCGAGTTATCAAATAGGGACTGTGATGTGTTCTATTCTACGTCATGAGACGCTGCATGATTTTTTTTTTTCTTATTATATGGAGCTGGCTACATGGATCCTGCTTCTTTCATTCAAGTTCAAGGACAAACACAAAGATACATCATCATATTTTAAGCTTGCAAATCATGGAAGGATAAAATCATTGTTTACTCCTTGCTTGACATTCATATGACATTGGATACAATGTTCCAAGAATCTCTATGGAGTGCAATAATCCACCAAATAATTGCAGCTTTCATACATCAAATTATTGCAGCTTTCATTCTCCTCTTCAATTCTTTCCTGTAACAATAAGAAATATGTAACACAACATTTGAAAATCAATCTCCCTCTTAAACTGATGATTTTAAAACCTTTCTGTCAACTAAATTTACCTCAAGAGTTGTCTGTCAAGGGTGGATGCAGATAAGAGTCCTCTATTTTCTTCAGCTCTCCTCAGAAGATAAGGCATGACTAGCTCCACGGGTCCGAAAGGCAATAACTTACTAACTTGGAACCCTGCATTTCTCAGGCCAAAGGAAAGTGAATCAGCCATTCCATATAGCTGAGCAAATTGAAGCTTCTGCTTCTCCTTTTCGATTCCCAGTTCTCGGGCTTTCTCCACTGCCATGGCTCCTATCCACCGAAACACCGCATGTATAAGAATTAAAAAAAAAAAAAAACCCACAATGCCTTTTCACACGAAAAAGAACCCGATTTCAAGAAACTAAAATAACGTTGCGATTTGTTTTTTTTACCTGATTCGAAATTGTGGGTTGCAAGAACAATTGCACCAGAGCCATTCGCGGTCTTTTCAAGCATGAAAGAGGCACAATCATTGAAACATGCATGTGTTTGAGCAATTGTGCTGTGAATAGGGGACTCAACTCCCAAAGAAGAAGCTAATTTCCTTTCACTAGACATATAAGCTCCCCTCACCAATTTAACCCCCATTGGCACTCCCATTTTCTCGGCAGCACTCGTAGCAGAGAACAATCTCTCCTTTGCATCTTTCAAATAAGATTGAATGGTCCCGTAAACGATAGGGTTATCGTCCTTGTTGTATTTGAGCGCAGCGGAGTATGTGAAGTAATCGATCGAGGGTTGAACGGAGGTGTCCTCTGCATCGATCATTATAGGGACATTGGTTTCTAAGCATTTTTTACAAAGTTTCTCCAGTCTTTTATGGCCTAAGTAGAGGTTTTGCTCTTCTTCCGGGGTTAAAGGGTCTGGTTTTCTTGGCGTGTGATAAAACAGGCTCGAATCGGTGAAAATCGGAAGAGTGTTGAGCTTCCATGGAAGTTGGAAAGATTCATTTTTGTATTCCCATCTCAGGAGATCACTCACTCTTTTGAGCACACCGATTGGGCAAATTGCAGTGATCTTCACTATCACAAAGCTTACCTGTTCACAGGAATTTCATCTCTGATCACATGGAAACAAAAATTAGGAATGCGAAAATATAAAAAGTACGATGAAAATCCAACGGACCAAGGCTAAGTTTACACTAAAAGTACCGTTTCCTCACTATAGTCAAAAGTGTATGTTGTTTCTGCTAAATGTCAAATCAGCTGATGTATGTGGGGAGAATGAAGAGAATACTAAAAATATCAAAAATACCGTATTGGTGGCTTTGTTGTAAAATCAAATGAATCTTACAGAAGATGGTGGTAGGGATTTCGCCGCCTCAACCGTCTGAAGAAACCCATCAAAATTCCGATCACACGACTCATTATCACCGGCATGTTCCAACGCATAAACCAACATTCCTCTAAGCCCACAATCCCAAATCTGGTTAACTTTTCGACACGCCTCGTCCGGGTTCTCACCGGCACAAAAATGCTCGAAAAAAGTATGCCTAATCCCACCCACCATCACCCCACGCAACAAACCAGCGTTCATGAGCTTTGAGTTCATGACCCACATGCCCAAATCGACCACCGGCTCGACAGCAGCCGCGTGGAGGTTGATGGCCGAGCGGAGGAGTTTTGTGGTGGAGAGTGATGAGAAGAGGGACTTTGTGTCATCAATATTTATAATTGACTTTGAGAAGGTGGTGGTGGTGGTGGTGGTAAGCGGGGTGGTTGTGGTGGTGGTGATGGTGGGTTTGTCTTTTAAGGTGAGGGGTGAGACGGCGGTGAGGGAGGGAGGAGCGGTGACGTTGAGAGGGCGGGTGGAGGGAGAGCAGTGGAGGGTTGTTTGGAGGAGTTTTTTTGGAGAGACAAAACGGTTGGCCATCAAATGTTTGCGCTCTGTTTGATGGTAAACGTCTCCGTTTTACCAAGTCTTGAAGCTAATGGGTTTACTCTGGGTTTTGGGGTTTATTTATAGGGGCAATTTTCCTTTTTTTGATCACTTTCGTATATTTTAAAGCCATTTTTACTGAAATAGGACCGTCATGAGTTCTACTCTGCATGACACTGCATTATATTTTTTCATCATTTGGAACCGGCTATATTTCAGGACCGTGATGAGTTCTATTCTGCATCAGACTGCATTATATTTTCTCATCATTCGGAGTCGGCTACATGATCCTTCTTTTTCATTCAATTTCAAGTAATAAAGAAACACACCGGTACATCTATCATATTTTAAGCTTCCAAATCATGGAAGGATGAATTCAATGTTAGCTTCCTGCTTGACATTGGACACAATGTTCCAAGAATCTCTTTGGAGTGCAATAATCCACCAAAATGACAGAACCCCTAGACTCAAATCTTGTTCTTATTTATACATATGATTCAAATCAAGTTTCCAGCTTGGTGGTTGCTTCTTGAAACCAATCTCCTTCTCCATAGACTTCACACCTTACATAACTGCAGCACTCAGTCTCCTCTTCAACTCTTTCCTGTAACCATAAGAAATATAAACACATGATATTTGAAAATCAAACCCCCTCAGTCCCTCTTAAAATGGAGTCCATCTATGGTACACCAACGTGGTTTTATGCGAAAGTACTCCTTGCAGATGCTATGGCAAGTATTCCATATGCAGTGACAAAACGACAAGCTAAAAAAAAACAACCTGGTTTAATGTGAAACTACTCCGGTTTTGGTATCCAGTTTTCATCATATGGAATACTTACCAAAGCGTATAGAATACTTTACCACAACATCACTTTTGGATACCATCCACCACAACCATTTTGGTGCACCATAGAAAAATTCGCTGAAATGATGCTTTGTAAAACTTTTGCTGTCAACTAAGTTTACCTCAAGAGTTGTCTGTCAAGGGTGGATGCAGATAAGAGCCCTCTATTCTCTTCAGCTCTCCTCAGAAGATATGGCATGACTAGCTCCACGGGTCCGAAAGGCATATACTTGCTAACTTGGAACCCTGCATTCCTCAGGCCAAAGGAAAGTGAATCAGCCATTCCATATAGCTGAGCAAATTGAAGCTTCTGCTTCTCCTTTTCGATTCCCAGTTCTCGCGCTTTCTCTGCTGCCTTGTTTCCTATTCACCACAACACCTTGGATGTGAGAATTAAAAAACCCGCAATGCCTTTTCACACTAAAAAGAATTCGATTGCAAGAAAGTAAAATAATGTTGCGAAAACTTTTTTTTACCTGATTCCAAATTGTGGGTTGCAAGAACAACAGCGCCAGAGCCATTCGCGGTCTTCTCAAGCATGAAAGAGGCACAGTCGTTGAAACACGCATGTGTTTGATCAATTGTGTTGTGAATAGGTGACTCAACTCCCAAAGAAGAAGCTAATTTCCTTTCACTAGACATATAAGCTCCCCTCACCAATTTAAAGCCCATTGGCACTCCCATTTTCTCGGCAGCACTCGTAGCAGAGTACAATCTCTCCTTTGCATCTTTCAAATAAGATTGAATGGTCCCGTAAACGATAGGGTTATCATCCTTGTTGTATCTGAGTGCAGCAGAGTAGGTGAAGTAATCGATCGATGGTTGAACGGAGGTGTCCTCTGCATCGATTGATAAAGGGACATTGGCTTCTAAGCATTTTTGACAAAGTTTCTCCAATCTTTCATGGCCTAAGTAAAGGTTTTGCTCTTCTTCTGGGGTTAAAGGGTCCGGTTTTCTTGGTGTGTGATAAAACGGGCTCGAATCGGTGAAAATCGGAAGAGTGTTGAGTTTCCATGGAAGTTGGAAAGATTCATTTTTGTATTCCCATCTCAGGAGATCACTTACTCTTTTGAGTAAACCCATTGGGCAAATTGCAGTGATCTTCACTATCACACAGCTTACCTGTTCACACGAATTTCATCTCTGATCACATAGAAACAAACATTAGGAATGCGAAAAACTAATAAGTATGAACTGAAAAAAAATTCCGAGTCAGTGTGTTCTAGTTATTATTATTATTTTTGGTGAGGAAAAACTGCTCCGTTCTACGCCATGAAAGCACAATACTTTGAGCTTCAAAAGAAAATAAGAAAAGCAGAGCAAGACATGGAACGAGCGAAGATGAAAAGACATGACATGATAGGAATGAAAGGACAGGATGGTAAGCATGGTTACAAAATCATAAATAATATCTATATCTCGGAAATAAATAACTCCTAATGAAATTTACTATAAATCTGGTGAAAATATTAACAGAGATAACATTTGAATAACTAGCATCACATTTGCATAACTTCTTTCACTGTCAAAAAAGAGAATTATTATTGGATGAGCAGTGACGACTCCAGAAATCAAAGCTAGTGGGGTCATAATTTGAAGTTCAAAAATTTCCAAAGATTATCATCCGGATATTGGTAAATGCTTGATCCATACGTTCTTTTTTCGGTCTCTAATCGTACGGACCAGAAAAAGAACGTATGAATCAAACACATACCGATATCCAGAAGAAATGATTTCTTACAGGACCCTTCAAAAAATATTCTAAACAAATTGACAAGCTCGAAATATTTGTGTGGGAACTCAAAATGGATCCCACACGTGTTGAACAAGTGTTGTACCCATAGCAATTTTGTTTTTTAAATGGGTGGGAAATATGGGTTTTAGAATAGGTAATCCTGAGAAGTACAAAAGTAGAGCAGCTAGAAAAGTACAGAGAGAGGAAAATTGTGGCGTGGGTCTTTAACACTGTGTTTCCTAGCTGCTGTATGAGTTGTACACATGACAACCATAGGATTTAAATCTAAACATATGCTCAAAGGGTTCAAGATCTTCTTTCAAGTGGTGTCATTTCACTAGATGATTTCCCAAAGAAGAAAACTTAGACTCTGTAAATTGTTTGAATCTGATGCTTAGTGGGTTCACTCGACACCAGTGGTAATACACTGGCGTCGCCCCTGTGGATGAGGATAATTTGTAACAAATATCAATAGCAATATGGTAAGACACGGCATCTATAAAAGTCAAAAGCATTTAATTAATATCTGTGCGCACCATCTTCACTTTCATCCACTCATCTCCACATCATGCAACGATCTTGAAATCAATTTGGGATTGTTTTTGAGATTGTCCACATTTATCAGTACTTGTACAGGATCGGGCAAATAAGAACAACATACTAAAATCAAATAATGCAATATAATCTATTTAATTTCCTAAACTTCTTATGGTATTTTCTAAGTTTGTGAAACCTGATTCGGTTTGATTTGTCACTTTGCTAACTATGACAAGGTTCGACCTAAACGTATTACTACAATATCGTGAATGTAAAAACCCTAAGAAATTTATATGTGCTCTTTTCTTCATTTTATTCATTCAACCATAGTAAGAAACAACTCTAATGAGTGGGGAAAGTGGACATGAGAAAGCAATAAGTGATGTTCGAATCACACGGAGTCCAACCATCCCAAACCTTGGGGGCCACTAGGGGTTATGATAGATCGTTATCTTCAAGTCCCGGAATTAGTCGAAGTGCGTGCATACTAGCCGGACATCCGTTTTATAAAAAAAAAAGCATAGTAAGAAACTAGAGGGAGACGTGGATGTACTTCATTATTTACTTTGATTATTTCTCGAGTGACTGTGTATCAGGTCGATTCTACATCAGTGCTTACTATGAAATGAATTTTTTTCTTCTGCAGAACGTGTGGAACTGTGGATAGGATTAAAATCATTCTAGTTGACTCTGTACACCCTATAAATTGTCTTACGTAATAGTTTTATCATATTTCTCTCCATCAATCCCAAAAACCCAAATTAAAAACCCAGATGAAAATTCAACAGGTTTTAGCTAAATAATTAAGCAAGATTATTTTTTTGGTCCATATTCCAATTTTTTCGGCTTTTTTTGGTTTTGCGAATTGAAAATCAATAATTCATAAAAAAATCGACTCAAAACTGAGTAAGCTTTTTTTGCTAAATAAGGACAAAAATAATTCAAGCCTAATTATTTTGCCAAAACACTTCTACGCAACAGAAAAACCAAATGAATCTTACAGAAGATGGTGGTAGCGATTTCGCCGCTTCAACCGTCTGAAGAAACCCATCCAAATTCCGATCACACGACTCATTATCACCGGCATGTTCCAACGCATAAACCAACATCCCTCTAAGCCCACAATCCCAAATCTCGTTAACTTTCCGACACGCCTCGGCCGGGTTCTCGCCGGCACAAAAATGTTCGAAAAAAGTATGTCTAATCCCACCCAACATCACCCCACGCAACAAACCAGCGTTCATGAGCTTTGAATTCATGACCCACATGCCCAAATCGACCATGGGCTCGACAGCGGCTGCGTGGAGGTTGATGGCCGAGCGGAGGAGTTTTGTGGTGGAGAGGGACGAGAAGAGGGATTTTGTGTCATCAAGATTGATAATTGAGTTTGAGAAGGTGGTGAAAGGGGTAGTTGTGGTGGTGGGTTTGTCTTCTAAGGTTAGCGGTGAGACGGCGGTGAGGGAGGAGGGAGCGGCGGCGTTGAGAGGGCGGGTGGAGAGAGCGCGGGTCGTTGTTTGGAGGAGTTTTTTTGGAGAGACAAAACGGTTGGCCATCAAATGTTTGCGCTCTGTTTGTGGGTAAACGTCTCTCTCCCTCTCCCTCTTTTCTCTCTCCCTCTGTCCAAGTGTTGAAGCCAAAGGTTTCGGGTTTTTTTTATAGAGAAATTTGCTTTTTTTTATCACTTACGTATAGGGGATTCGGGGATTCTCACACGGCCACACTAGTTCCTCTGTTCCAAATTCCCATGTTCCCGTGTACCAATGTGTTATGAGATGTTTGATCGTATCGGAGGATTTCTTTGTATTTAGTATAAAAAACTATTATGAAATTTAGCGGTTGAAAATATACGAGAATGGAAATGTAGTGAAATAACTGCGCAGAGGATTTTATCACGGGAATTCTTCTCCAAGTTGGAATTTCATCTTTTTTAAATGTCTTTTCAAGTAGGAATTTAATCTGTCAAAAATTTGCTTTCTTTGATCACTTACGTGTAGGGAATTCTTACCTGGTCACACTAGTTCCTCTGTTTCAAATTCCCATGTTGCCGTGTACCAATGTGTTATAAGACGTTTGATCGTATCAGTGAATTTCTTTGTAGTATTTAGTACTTCCTTCGTTCCAAAATATTGATCCCTTTTGGGCAGTTGTGTCACTCAAACAATTGTTTATATTTCACAATCTATAAAGTTTAATAGGATTTAAAATTTTTTGTATAATAAAACTAGTTGAGATTTGTCAAATAAGATCCATATTGGATATAAAAAAATATTATCCATTAGAAAATATAGACAATTTTTTATGAGACGTTTGATCGTATCGGAGGATTTCTTTGTATTTAGTATAAAAAACTATCATGAAATTTAACGGTTGAAAATATACGAGAATGAAAATATAGTGAAACAACTGTGCAATGGATTTTATCAAGGGAATTCTTCTCCAAGTAGGAATTTCATTTTTTTTAAAATGTCTTTTCAAGTAGGAATTTAATCTGTCAAAATCAGATGCATGACGTACGGAGCACTCAATGGGTCAACGTCCACTTGTTACTTCAGTGAAGGCGTAATTTTGCAACTCTCTCCCTAGGGCATCCCAACAATAACTCCAAAAAAAAAAGTTTGTGAACAATGCATGTGTAATTTGATATTTTTTCTATCAACACTTCAATAATATTTTCTATTACTCCCTCCATACCAATTAAATAATATAAACTAGTACATATTATATAGATATATCTATATTATAAAAGAGCTCAGTTTTTTGAATCCCTTATATTTTCAGCCATTGGATCCAATGGATGGTCAAGATTGATTTTCACACTAGCCCTCAAGGGCCTAGATCGATTAAGCTTTTAATTGATGGATAAGATGCATTTTCGGGCTCAGATTTTGCTGCCTAAATGGTCAGTTATACTTGGGAACCCAAAAATATTACCTATTTTGATACTCTCTTTCTCTCTCTCTCTCCACCCTTCCTTACTCATGAATACTGATTTGGGAACACAAATTTTCATTCTCTCTTCACTCACGTAACAACCACAATTGAAAAGGAAAGCTTCAATCACGTAATAGCCAAAATTAATTTTGTTGTCTATCTTTTCCATATTCCCACCATGAGCAATTATCACTTTAGCTGGTTTATTGTATTTTTTTTTTTTGGAATGTCAATCTGTAATTTTCATCATATTACGTTTAGTTGCGATGCTTTATTATTTTGTTGCTTTTTTTTGGAAACCTTCCACGAATGGGTTTCGGAATGTCATTCAAGTATTTCATACTCGAATTTCGTTCAGTGGAGTGTCTTTAGGCACGGGTCATTCGCTCGTACACATATAAGAGGAGAGAGGAGAGAGAGAAAAACAAAAAAAAGATTAAAAAAGGGTTTGAGAGTGAATAGTGGCTCCCTAAAAAGGAAGAGATATAGGTAGACACTATTCACATATGTATTTTGTTAACCTATTTAGGGAGGCTATTGTAGCAGATATCCAATGCTTGCCTACCTAAAATAAGGATAGAGAGGGGTTTAGGAAGCCTGTTGGGCTTGCCCTAAAGTATGCCATTTTTACATTTTGTCTTTTTCCTTCCAATTTCGTCCTTAGATTAAACTAGGTTTTGTTGATGGTCAATGTCAGTGAAATTAGTTTACGGTGACTCACTACGCCAAATATAGCTTTTAACGGCAGTAGTAAAACCATCATTAAAAGACGCTATTACTGGTGGTAATTACAACCCGTAGGGCAAATTGACTTTTTCGGCGATTTTTTTACCGGCGGTAATAAAACTGCCGTTAAATGGTACTATTATCGGCGGTAATTCTAAAAATCGCCGGTAAAACAATAAATGTTAATATAAGTATTTTTATTTTTTAAATATAACCGAAAAGTTTGGATGGTCGTGTGGTTAGGTTTCAGGGCTCCACGTAAAGGGTCACGGCTTCGAAACTCGGGACAATCTTTTTCCCCAAAACCTTTTACCGGATGTAATAAAACCGCCAGTAATGTCATGGTGGTGCATATACTGTAAGTAAAATTTTTGTTTATCCTTCCTAAAAGAGAATGAACAAAATCTTTCCTTTTATTGGTCAAAATAGTACAAATTCTATCAAAAATTGATGTCATTCCACTAAAAAAGTGATATATTAAACGCCAGTAATGTCATGGTGTCGTACTGTTGTGTGCCGTGTGAGTCCATTTTACAAACTTTGGATGACTGTTATTATTGGCTCGCACTGAGAGTGAGTCATTGAAAAGTCCTTGGATGAAATTGTGGGGGAAATTTGACTACCTGCTAAAGTGGAAAAAATGTTATATACCACAAAACAGGTTTGAATAGTAAAAAATGTTAACCTATCTCTATCTTCGATGGTCCTCCAAGCATTGAGGTTTACTTGTTGGGGGTAATACGTGGCGGTATTTGTCATGTTTCTTGGCTGCTTAAAATTATTTTGGACCGTTCAAATTATAAATTATTAAGAGAGAAATAGGAGAGAAATGAGAAAGATTGAGAAAAATCTGAACCATCCAAAATATTTTTAAATACTCGAGATACGCGTTGGCACCACATGTATACCTATCCACCTGGCACCCAAGTTTTTCTCCAACTTGCATGAAACGCTTCACCCACACAACTTTATGGGTCTTTGACAACACATGGATTATGTGGGAGAGGGACAACACACTTTGTAGGCCATTTATTGACAAAATATTTAAAGGATTATGAAAAAATTCATTAAATAACAAATTCATTTATAAAAAGAGATAGGAGTAGTTTTTTTTAGTCAAACTTTTTCTCCTTTTTTGAATTTCTTCCGATTCTGATTCGTATTTTTGTAATATTTAAATTACTTTGATCTAGTCAAATATATAATCTCAAATGGTTTAATTAATTTTATTTTTGACATTCTAAACACCTCCAATTTTGACGCCCAGAGTACGAAACATTGAGACGAGATTAGAGTGGCAAAAGCATCACGACTCTTTTTTTTTCTTCTTTCTTTCGATATACATCAGTTCGGGGTTAGTGGGGGAGTTAGAAAATTAGTCTTAAGGGCAGTCTAGAGGTTATCTATAACCCTGAATCCCAAACGCCTCTGCTGAGGCTTGAATCCTGATTTTTCTTATAGGAATACTACGAGATAATCGCTAGGCTACAATCTCTTGGTTCATCACAACTCCTGGTGGAGCACCATTTTCATCCTCAATGGTGATTCCAAAAAGTAACACGTGAGCATTCGGATAGGATCAAATTTGTCAATTTAGCAATTTGAAATAGTTAATCAGCATTTGATAGGCGACCACGTCAGCTATGATAGTGTATCATTTTTTTTTTATGTTGAGCGATAAAAAAGATACTAAATATTTAAAGTAAGCTCGATTAGTCTATTTCTAATCTTAAATGGAATCTAAGAATCCATATAGAAACCTTTTTTTTTTTTTTTTAAATAGAAACATAGTATCAATGTCGCCTTACTCAACTAATCTCTTATTTTAATGTGTGTGCATATCGAACAATGGTATTCTATACGCATATAACCAAAGGTTTATACACACGTACATGAACATGGGTTACCGTAGTGAGTCAAGTCATTATATCTTCGTAGTGACCTCAATTGTGGGTCATATGAAATTTTTATTTGGGATTAGAACCGTTCATTTTTTCAAGAATGTTAAGCACACTGTGGGTAAAAAAAATTATGATCATCGGAGATTGGTAGAAACACAATTGAGACAAATTTGTCTTATAGTGTATTCTCCAAATGATATTGACCATCCATATAAATGGTATCCGAATATATGGCTACCAATATCCAATTAATTTGATTTTTTTTACATGAATGATCTACTCAAAATTCTCGACAAATTGTGCGGTTCCGATTCTAAATGAAGATTCCATAGGGTCCACAATTGAAATCACTATGGGGACCTCGTGACTTGGGTAACTACGGATATCCCAAATCCCACATACATATTGTGTGGTTCCACCGACACTGCACTAGTTTTGAGGCAAACAAATTGGCTTGGATATCTTCCCAATGATATGAGTTTGACTTAGAGTTGACAGAAATTAGAAACTATTCTATCCGTTGTAAAAAGAGAGTCTAGTGCGTAAAATAAGGATTTAAAAAAATTATTTTTGTCAAAAATAATTGTTTCATTGGTCAGTAGATATCAATAAATTCTTTTAATTTGGGAATAAACTTTTGAATTTTTTTGACAAAATATATTCTTTTAAAGTTCTTGTTTTGCGACCAGACTCTTTTTGGAACAAAAATAGACGTATGTTTTGTCGACTTGAGAAAATCATATTGACCAACTCTTCGGTTTACGATATTCACATTCTTTATATTAAGGTATATAGTTAGTCGTTCTCTCTCAATTTCACTTTTGTGGAGTTAAAAAAAGGCGGAGGGTGTTTGAATTGAATTACTTAAGACAGTTATCTACTATTACCGTGGTTTGTAATTTGTGGCCGAATTATAGGAGATCAACTATTCATCTCAACTGGAGGAATAAAAAAAATTTATAGATCAAAGTTTGAAAAATTAAAATCAAATAAAGAAGACTGAAAAACAATTTTCCCAATTATTTTCAACTATAATTTTCTCCAAAATATTGAGTCCTAATATATGAATGTAATTTCGTTCATCAATTTTAGTTAATATAGTAATTAAGGGTGAGTTTCCATTATACAATAGTTTTGATATTTTCGGATCAAATGTTATTAAAATCAATTTTTATGATTTAAAAACATCACAGTGATCACACCAAAAAAATGTCAAACCCCTTTCCCCTAGGCTGCTGATCAAAGTTCCGAACTCATCTTCCAACTCTCTCTCTCCTCCAATCTCTCTCCTATAGCTGCACACCGACAATCACCTCAAATGGCACAGTCTCTTTGTTTGTACCATACAAACACAGTCAAAGGTAACCCCCTCAACCTATGATTTCCCTTTTCCATTGTTTGCTGGTTCGATGTAGTACTTTCACTGTTCTGGTTACTCATTACATGAATTTGTTCTTTTTGAAATGGTTTCAATTTTCAAGTTAGAATGAGTAAATGTACTCTCTACTGAGGGAATGCGTACAAAGAGTGCTAGAATTTATCCCATTATGATGGTCCCACTTTTACTTATCTGGACCTCTCAAAAATTGTCCATATTTACATTGAGATCTTCAGATTTTGTAAAATTTGTCTGAAAGAAGTACTGTAACTGAGAACTTTTGATTGGTGAAAAGAATTCAATTTTTCTGTTACCAAGTGCATAAATCAAAGTGCTATATGTGCAACCATTTCGGCTGCAACCATTTATATCCCCTTCACATACATGTGGAGCCCACTCACAATTAATGTGGGGTATGTGAAGGGGTTGTAAATGGTTGGAGCCGAAATAATAGTACAAGTAGCATTTTTGATGATACATAAGGGTTGGGGAAAGGGACTTGAATATAGGACACGAATGTCGGAAATTACTACTCCCTCCAATCTCCATCCCACAAAGATGGTCCAATATTCCATCGTGGGATGTCGTCCATTTCCTAAAGTTTCCACAAAAGTAATATACTACAACATTCTCATTTTGCCCTACCTATTCTCTAACTTGAAATAAGTTACCTTTACAATGTAATTCTGAATTAGTGATGTTCTCTTAAATAGTTGGTTTCCCAATGACGGCCCAATAAAATGGGACAGAGGGAGTATAAAATTGGGATTGAGGGAGTAATTTTTTTGGTAATTCAGGTCTATGTTACCAGAAAACACACGTTCCAAAACATACCAAAATTCTGTTGCGAAACAATGAATTTAGCATTCCAAAGGAATCCTAATGTTTTTGCTATGTGTTCCATGAACAATCTACAGAGAATGTAGATTTTGCAATGCAAATTGTGCAAAATTTAGTCGAAATACCCCTCTAAATGTGTTTGAAGTGAATAATTTGAAAAAAGTATGTTTCATTTGATGTTTGCTGTTTGAGAGAGCTTTATTTCAATATTCAAATATATAAAAGCCTATTGGACCACAGTTTACTGTCTGTGGCTTACCGCGTTCCCGTTCCTGGTATTAGAACGATCCCCATTCCGGGCAGCCTTGATTTGGGTTATATCTATGTATTGCTTGATTTGGGTTATATCAATGTAGTGACAAGTCAATTAGCCGAAAAGGAAGAAAAAGAGTTGATTGTCTTGTATAGAAACAGAACTGGATTTCCTGTCAATTTACTATCATTGATATGGGTATATGCTTGCAGTACCTTTCACAGCTTCAGGTGAGGAGCTGCCCAGGTCTTCTGCATTCAAGACAAAACCTATCAATGTGAAGGTTTCATTTGACTATAGAGCAAGAGCAGGAGCCTCTGTCAGTGCTGGTTTAGGCGCAGTTGGAATTCCTCATCAGTGGTATAATCTAATTGCAGATCTTCCAGTGAAACCTCCTCCACCTTTGCATCCAAAGACATTCGAGCCTGTCAAACCTGAGGATTTGTCTCCTCTCTTTCCCAATGAGTTAATTAAACAGGAGGCAAGCAATGACCAGTTCATCGATATACCAGAAGAGGTTCGCGATATTTACCAGCTTTGGCGGCCTACCCCATTGATAAGGTCCGTTTAGTTTGTTCAAAATGAATTCTTTTTGCGCCAAGTTAGGGTTTAGTACTATGGTTGGAAGAATCTTATGTTTGATTGCCTAATCTAGAGCCAAGAGGCTGGAGAAGCTGCTTGATACTCCTGCTAGAATATATTACAAGTATGAAGGTGTAAGCCCAGCTGGCTCACATAAACCCAACAGTGCAGTGCCACAGGTTTGGTACAACGCGCAAGAAGGGGTCAAGAATGTCGTGACGGAAACCGGAGCTGGACAGTGGGGAAGTGCACTGGCGTTTGCATGCAGCCTATTTGGTCTTAACTGTGAAGTAAGAATTGTTGAGACTTGAACCCGATCCATTAAACTCTTTTGGTGTAGTACAGGAATTTGGTGGAACTTGCTAGATTGGCATCACTTGATTGTTGTGATGTTGTATAACTGTTGTTAGTCTCATTTGGTAAAGAAACCAATTTGGACTATGACGGTGAATTAGTTTGGCTTTCTGACCGTGTTACAGTCACTCTGCTTTAATGTAATTTATGCACCTCTGCCTATGTTACTAGGGAATGCTAGCACCTGTTAAATTACATTTTCGTACGTACGTTCCAATAGGCTACATCTTCGTTCACGATTGGTGAATATTAAATGTATTAAACTAGAAGAGAGGTGTTTTGGCAAGAGAAAATTTAATTAAAATAGTTTTTAAAGCTCATAGAAATGTACTTGTTCGTATGGTTGATTTGAAAACTAGTTTCTTCAGGACTTTATTTATGTTTATTGCTTGAAAGAGTTTTTAATTTGGTAATCTGATGCCTACTCCAATCGTACCACAATTTAGGCCATGTGGTGAATCACGGCCCCATTCCCATTCCACTACCTCGTACTGGCAAGATCCGAATTCCATGTAACCTGGGTTTGCCCATTATACTCAAACTAGGTGGACACTGGACAAAATTGTGTGGTTGAGAAGTTGACACTTACTTAAATTGATGTGTGATTGACAATCCCTGACTATTTTTTTTTTTTTTTTGGTTTTGTATTTAGGTTTGGCAGGTCCGTGCATCTTTTGATCAAAAGCCGTATCGTAAACTAATGATGCAAACTTGGGGTGCCAAGGTGCATCCCTCTCCTTCTAATGCTACTGATGCTGGTCGTAGAATCCTTCAAATGGATCCAGGAAGTCCTGGCAGTTTAGGGATTGCAATTTCAGAAGCAGTGGAGGTTGCAGCTAAGAATGCTGATACTAAGTACTGTCTAGGGAGTGTTCTGAACCATGTTTTGCTACATCAGACTGTTATAGGTGAGGAATGCATAAAGCAGATGGAGGCTATTGGCGAGACTCCAGACGTGATCATCGGGTGCACTGGGGGTGGGTCAAATTTTGCAGGGCTTAGTTTCCCATTTCTTCGAGAGAAACTCAAAGGGAAAATCAATCCTCTCTTCAGAGCAGTTGAACCTGCCGCATGCCCTTCTCTAACACGAGGTGTATATGCATATGATTATGGTGATATAGCCGGGTTGACGCCACTAATGAAGATGCATACACTTGGGCATGACTTTGTACCTGACCCAATCCATTCAGGTATAGAGATATTTTGGTGCTGGGAGCTATTTTTTTGGTTCCCCTTGAAATTCTTAGTCTTCTTCATTTTATTTTATTTTAGCATGTGTTGTCTGCAGGGGGTTTACATTACCACGGTATGTCACCATTGATTTCCCACGTCTACGAATTGGGATTCATGGAAGCTCTTGCAATCCCTCAGATTGAATGCTTTCAAGGTATAGTTCTCATGTCTTTTTTTTCTCTCAAGGCCTAAAATAGGTAGCCAACGGCCGCAAATTTCCTAATAGCATCTTGTGGAATAATTTACCAATGTCTGAAAGAGGCTGTAACAATGAAGAAAACTACTGGATTTTAACTTCACATTGTTGCAGGAGCCATAAAATTTGCAAGGTCTGAAGGGTTGATACCAGCACCTGAGCCAACTCATGCCATAGCTGCCACCATTAGGGAAGCTCTACATTGTAGAGAGACCGGAGAACCAAAAGTGATTCTTATGGCAATGTGTGGACATGGCCATTTTGACCTACCAGCATATGAGAAGTATTTGGAAGGAAGTATGGTCGATTTATCTTTTGCCGAGGAGAAGATGCATGCATCACTGGCTAATATACCTCAGCTGGTGCACTGAGGGGAAGCCAGTCAAACAGGGAGCTAGGCAGGATGGCTCTGAAATGGGGGATTGATCATTGAGGAATATTTCCCCATTATGAGGTTTATCGTTAAATCATCCCTAGAAAAAACTTTATGAGTTTTTTCTTTCGGATCTACTGGTGACAGTGTGGTTAGATACTTAATTTGGGGTTCATTTAACACGACTAAGAATGCAACACTTGATGTATGTTGTAGTGTCGCTTTTGTGAGAATAAGTTGGGTTGCCAAAAGGTAGATTCCCGGCATGTGTATGTAGGATGAACTGTACGAATTTCACTCTGTCAACAAGACAACCTCTTGCTTTTTGTCGTCAACAAATGCGCAGCTAGAATTTATTACTGTAGTTTTCTGGGAATTACATTCTAGTTTCTTTTGATTCTGTTATTGGATATGGTGAGCTGCTACCATTTCTATAGAGTTCCGTTTCTTTCTCTTTGTTATAGGAAAAACAAACAAGTCACTAGCGATGAGGAAACAAGATCATGTTGTCTCACACTTTTCATTTCTTGTCGTACATGGAATGTTACTACAGTAGGCTGGCTACTGGAGACCATACCTGGCCTGTTGAAAGATAAACCTTTTAACCTCTTGGTTTCTTGTCTCTCTGGGTATGTTCATGGCTTCATGCACATGAAAATAAAGGAGTTTGAGGCCTGTTGAAATGTACCACTACTGAGATTCAATTTGGCAAAGCCCAGAGGGTTCATGCACATGAAGTTTCTTGCTACGCCACTGCACGGAGATATATACATCGAATATACATTGGTACACACATGCACACATATTGTGTGTGTGTGTGAGCGAGAGAGAGAGAGAGAGAGAGAGAGAGAGAGAGAGAGAGAGAGAGAGAGACGCGTGTCCATGCCGTGTCCCCCTCCAAAAACTAATTTAATTTAAGGGACACACCACGTGGCGTGTCCAGGACGTGTCCCCCATGTCCAATACGCGGACACGGCGACCTCTAGGAATGTCGGTGCTTCATAAAATGTGTACAACAGTTGGTACTGGTTTCAGGCTTAAAGGAGAAAATATCGGCATGTGCTTTGTGCAAGGACAGTTTTCTCTGAGCGTCACGGAGGTGGATGATGCCCCTTCTTCAGATCAGAATACACTTGCACTAACATTTCCATACCACTGCTCAACAATGGATATCTTCTTTATTGTTGATGGCGAAACACCAAAGTTTGGATTACAGGTAGGTGTCACGACTCACAACTATTCTTGGTAACCTTCCTCTCCCTGTAACTTTTGGCAAATTCTGTGAATGATATATAAAAGTGCTGCCTTGCTTCCACTGTACCGCTCTTTCTATCTGCTTTTTTGTCTTTGCTACAAGTTGTTATGGTTACTTAAAACCGTAATGGAAAATGAGTGATGGAAAGGTACTGGATCTCTGTGTTGTGTGTACGCACAAAATTGAAGTATAACATGATTGCGAAGCTTATGCATCTAAAGCCTCCAATTTACTCGCTTGTCAATCTCTGTGGATTGTCAGCGGCAAAAGAACACATACCTACCCGAAAAGGCCTTAACTGCTGGTCCTCAGAGTTGTTCACAGGATTGTTATTTGCTCCATCTAGGCCCATATGATTTGTCAAAGCCCTTGACGATCATGTTCTCTTTTGACTTCTGGTCCTTCACTGTTTCAATATTAAATCTGAGTAATCCCTTTCTCTGGTGCAAACATCCGCATCCGCCTTTATGGCAGGTGGGCGATTTAATTTGCAGAGACGGTCCCTCGTCTTTTGTTGATATACTTGTTTCAGAGAGTTCATTTCCAGGAATGAGCTAATTGTTTGTCTTTTGTTCTACTGGGGTTGTATAGCTCTTCTTAGTGCGAATTTGTAGTGAGGTCGGGAAGCTGAGGATCTTCTTGTTAGGCGTCATCTCTGCCAGATTCTTTGCCTCCAGTGCCACAGCAATGGACCCTCCTTTGCTTCCCTGGGCATATGTTCACTGCAATGAGGAGACGAAGCTGAAACCCTATTTCGTTGCACTTTCAGAACCGAAAAATGAAGGCATAAACCACACACGTTGTGCTATCATATTCTGGCTCAGGGGTATAAATCTTCCGACTCCAAAGAAGTTCAGCTGCAGTTTAAATGCTGCTGTGTGAATTTGGTCTTATGATTGACGTGTCAAGTGTGCTACTTAATTAGTGTTCCCATCTGGATCATTTTTGGAGAACCGGCTTTAGTACTTTTGAAAAGCCATGTACCAGCCACCAGGTCATGATGTATTTGAGACCTTGCTATACAAACTGATCATAAATTCACAACTGAAAAATAAGAGATTTGAGAAATTCTTTGGTAAGTGCATGTGCTCGTGTATGACTTGTGTATGAATTTGATGCCAAACTAGCATAAGAAAGCATATCTTTTGGGTAAGTAATTTTTCTTTGACATGATTTTATCTGTATATTGGTGGCTACCAGGGTATGAGATTTAGCATAGTCTTAACTTATGTTATTTTAGGCTACTTTTAATTGATAGATGAAGGTATGTGATTATGAGGATGCTACAATATGCTGTAACGAAGGTCGCGTGACTATTAAAATAAGAATCTCAGCAAGCGATTGTTCTTGTCTGTGTATGAATTGTGGTCTGCAAATGAGGCTGTAAGTGAAACTATTCCAGTCTAGCTCGGATTTGGAGTACCGTATTATATTTTATCTCATAAAGCAAAACAAAGATATGTGTAGATTTAGCTTCGGATTTGTAGTCATACAAAGGATCGCAAGTGTCAGAATAAGGCATCTCATCCAATGTTCATTTTATGAGAGTCTTATATGTTTTTAGTCGCGCGTGATTTAAAGGTGAAAATTTCTAAGTAGAATGAACAAGACGAATGATCATATCTTCAAGAGCAAATGCTCGTACAAGTACTACGAATTTGCTTCATCCGACAGCTTCCGTTTTTTCTGTAACCATAGTTGTTGAGTTCAAGTTGAAGCATTTTTGTTAACTCTGCTTGAATTATGTTAACAAATTATACTGTTTTATCTTATTCAAAACAATATTTACATGTATTCGTAGGCTCTGCTACTTTGCGTCTATATTACCCCTGGCCTAGTTAAATATAAACACAAGAGGCAACCATTATTACCCCTTGAAATTGGAAATTACATCATTTTAATCTTCCGAAATTAAGTTTCTTATTGGATTTCAGTTATTTAATTGTGGATTTCTACTCATTGAGCCATTTTCTTTTCTTTTGTTCCGTAATTTCTTTATAAATCCTAAAGTTTTGCAGGCACGTGTTGACAGATGTAAAGGTTGACAAGATCAACGGATGAATGGCCAACTTACGACTCCCCCTTTTTCCGGTTGCTAAAATGAGGTATTTGATAAGGATGGAATTTGTTGGGAAAACAGTTTCCTCAACATAACAAAAATCCTCGTTAGACTAATTGGGTTCCAGCTTTTAGCTTCTAATTTGAGCTTCTATCTTCTTTGTACAGCTTTTCTCATCCATGTTTAGATGGATCTTCATCAAATTAGCCTCCAGTACTTGCTTAAATTCGAAGATGAAGACATCAAACAACCAACCCTCAACCGTTCCAAATCCAGTCCCGCATCGCTTTCTCGAACCTTTCCTGGAAGCAACCAAACAGCTCTTCCAGCAATCTTTCCTCTTAAACCATGGTTCGATTTAGCCATATTGCGGTCTCGATCATAAACATTCTTGTTCTTCTTTGGTCCATCATCATCATCTCTGCCTACTTGCCTCATATCAAGGAGGACCCTGATGAATGCAATGGCCCCTATCCAATGCTAATGTTCCTCTATGGGGTATTTTTGTTTTTGTTGTCTTTGGTGGCTTTGATTGGTGCAATTCGAAGCAACAGGCGGTTGCTATCGGTTTATGTGGGGGTGTTGTTTGTTTGGTTCTTTTGGCTCATTGGGTCATCGGCTTTCTTGTTGGTGTTGAACAAGGCGACCGATGCAACGGCAGTGAACGACCCTAAGGAATATAAGCTCAACGAGTATCCAGGGTGGTTGAGGAGATATGTCGTGGCTGGAGATAGATGGGTTCCGATCAAGAAGTGCATTGTGAGAGAGAAAATCTGCAAGCTCTCTCAAAAGGAAATGGCAGAGAAAAGAAATCTGCGGATTGAAATATCATCCCGTTTGGTACTATCTCTACCTCTCTCTCTATCTCTCATTTGAGTCATTTCTATCCGTTAGGTTGCTCTTTCAGATCTGTTTTGGTAAATGATTTTTTTTTTCTAAAACTCTTTGGTCGATGGATTTCAAAGCCTATTTTTAACGATTTGTTTTGGAAAAGAAACCGCTTTTGCGAAAACATCTAAAAGAGGTTTCCCAAATTCTCGAAGACCATTTTTTCCTAAACAATAAATATCTTATGAAAATGATTAGTGTTTGTGTTTTCTAAACAGTTTTTCAGAAGAATTTCTGAATGAGTCTAACGGGTTGTATCTTTGTTTATTGCAAGTGTTTTGGAAAAGAAACCGATTTCTGTTAAATCACAAGAAATATGTTCCCAAATTCTCAAATGCCATATTGACCATGCTGAATCTCAAATTTGTATTAAAAACGAAAAGATTTACTCTTTTTTTTTAGGGTTACCGTTCTCTGGCGTATGGTTGTTGCCAGCCTCCTTTGCATTGTGGGTTTGTTAGCAAGAATGGAACCTCGTGGGAGGTTCCGAAATCCCGGCATTCTATCTGGAGATGCAGACTGCCAATCATGGAGGAACAACTTGGACCAATTGTGCTATGATTGCAACTCATGCAAGGCTGGGTATCTAAGAGCCATCAAGGGCTGGTGGGTCGTGGAAGCGAGTTTAGACGCCTTGAAATCTGCATTCATCTTCGTCGGCTTCTGGATCACCTTTTGGGCTTTCCGACAAGCTCCGAGGGAGGACCACTTCCACCAACTCAGAGGCAACATTGCTTCTGTTGCTTGAACTATTATGCATTTATATTTTATCTTTTATAGATTTATAGACAAAGCTCCAAAAATAAAAGGATGATGTGGGGAGATTAGCACCAATTGTAAAATGCTCTTATGGAAATCAGGATAATACAATTCTGAGGATGTTTTACGGTGCTCTCTTTTTTGTTGGTAGTTTTAGCCTGTTTTTAATATTCTCAACGTTGGTGATTGTGGATTGTCCCAAAACAAAAACCATACCCTATGACATCGGAATAAAGGAGTGAAAGTTTTGGATATGGGAGCTCCTTGCCCATATTTTTAAATATCGGCCGTTACGTAATGGTTTTTGGGTTCTCCGGTATGTTACAGCCCGGTATACCGGCGAGAGCAAAAATCGTATATGTATTGGTCCGTTCCTATTACGTATCGGTCCGTTTCCGATTCACAGATTGGTTCACGGCGGATACATGACGATTACGGACTATTTAAGCAATTAAAAATTAGTTTTTGTCAGAAAATGATTTTTAAAAATTTACGACCTCTGCGGTTGACTCCCAATATGTAGCGTTCGATACTATCGAAACTGTTACATTCAAATCGTTACCATTACGCATCGTGAAACCATTATTTAAAATCTTGTCATCGCCCAAACGAGATGACCCAAACACAAAAAAAAAAAAAAGAACATCTAAGCCCGAACCTTTAAACTATTCATGGATGAGATTGAATTGTCTTTGGTTGGGAACCTAAAATGTATTATTGGGCCTGAATCTGCTCAACACAGGCTTCACCTGTTGCATTTCCCTAGCCAGTGGCGGCTCCAGGAATTCTCACGAGGGTGTTCAGAAATTCTACTATGGTCCTTGAAACCATAACTATATATACACAAAAAAAAATTCTACTAATATCAACAAATGCCACCAAATAAAGTACTTTCCGATAAAAAAATATGTAATTTTCGGATAAAAAAATAAAGTACTCTCGTACATGATTTTTTTTATTTTTTCCGTACCAAATTAAGGAACTAATTGAGATCTTTAATTCCGTGCGAAGAAACTCAAAAAATAATATACGGAAGTAATTTATTTTTTAATTAAAAAAATACACGCTTTTTTTTCGTATAACCACGCTCTAATTAGGTGGGTATTCAAATATTTTTTGGGCTTATTTAATCAAAAAAGAATTGGGTAGGGTGTTCAAACATCATGGGTAGGGTGTTCAAAATGACAAAAATTAAATAAAAATTTAAAAATAACATGTATTTTTAACCAAAAAAAAATTTCCAGGGGTTCGGATGACCACTCTCACCCTAAGGTGGAGCCGCCTCTGTCCCTAGCCTATTGTGTGATTTAGTGGAAGAAAATACCAAGAAAATAGAAAAATATGGATTGCCCTTTCAGCCGCAAGGAACGTAGAAACAGGGGATGAGATTTCATTTCCGAAATGGGGGCATCACTTGCCGACATTCCCATACACCCATACTAGCGTTGAACCCATGCATGCAATGCATGGGCGAGATTAACATGTACACACAATATATGTACATGGCACAATTGATAGCAAGCGAACACTAATCATACATGCAAATAATATATCTAGCGTTGTACCCGTTCGATGCAGGGGAGAAAATTCATATATATTGGTTCACGTCTTGAACCAATATCTTCACGCAATCGTACAGAAAGGAGCTGGATTTTCAAAACCTTCAGGGGCCAGAAAAGTATAATACTAAGTATAAGAGAGAATGCGATCAAGCCAACTCACAGAAAAATTTCAAGTTCGAACTCAACTTTTGAGCAATTGATAATGACTGGCAAGATTTTGACCATGAAGAGACATCATGGTGTAGTATGGGGAATAAAAAGATTTACTAAATGGCGAAAATTAGAGTAGCAGTACTGTAGATTCTAGTTCTAGTTTAATATAGGCGGTTTGTTTGTCACCAAAGTTGCAAAACATGGGAGGTTTTTGTTGAGCGTGCATGTGAAATTTGAAAGCATAAACACAAATCAAATACGTTTACGGAGATAACCAATGTAAGTTTCGAAACCGGATAATTGCACATTTTGAAGTCCAAAAAATTAACATCGAATAAATACACCACAAATCTTCCCATGAGTACATCCGAAAAGAAACTTGCATATGAATGAATGCAAAAGTCAGGTTTTCGTTGAACGTGCATGTGAAATTTGAAAGCATAAAACAAACCAAATGTGTTTACGGAGATAACCAATGTAAGTTGCGTAACCGGATAATTGCACATTTTGAAGTCCAAAAAATTAACATCGAATAAATACATCAGAAATCTTCCCATGAGTACATCCCAAAAGAAGCTTGCATATGAATGAATGCAAAAGTCACCAGTAACTTTTTGAACGAGAAAAGGAATAATGAAGAAAAAAATGGCAAATGTTGTTGAACCTGGTGAGCATAGTCTCCTTGTAGAAAAATTGGCAAATGTTGTTTAACCTTGTTGAACAAAGTCTCCTGGTAGATTTCATGACTTTTGCTTCCACATACTTTTCTTTTTAAAGAGTCGATGGCACTGAATTGGTGACGGAAAATAAAAAACTTTTGAGAATTGGAAATGAGAATAATTTATGGGTTTAAGGAAGAGAACGTGGAACGGTGAAAGGAGGAGAACGTGGAGCAGTTTTCATGATCAGGGGGTGGGGGTGTATATTTTAGTCACGTTTTTTTTCTTCCTTTTGTTCTATACACTTTAACTACTTAAATGGGTCTTTTCAAAATTCAAAAAAAAAAAAAAAAAAACTGCTTAAATGGGTGGTTACGGAGGACATGGTCGAAAAGAATGGGAAGAGTAAAAGAAGTAGGGATGTGGGTTATGTGGGTGAGTTTTGTGAAGGAGTGAATTTAGGAAGTGGGTATTTTATGGGAAATAAATAAATGAAAAATCTAGGAAATTAGGATTTGAGGTTTAGAGAATTTTGGGAGGGTCAACTATATTTCTTTAGTATATTGATTGATTGATTGATATACTAGGTTTCTTTACCAGCCATAGATTGGGCTTAACTCCATTGGGATATAAACAAAGGAAATAAACTAGCCCACTACCAACATAAAAATGACATAGGCCCAATATCAAATAAAATAAAATAAAAGTAAAGCATTAATTTTAACATCACCGTAAGTGGTGGCTAGCTCATGCGGTAGAGCTCTTGGACGCCCCACACTGCATTCCGGGATCGAGTCCCACTCTCCCATCTCCCATGTAATAGATTAGGAATGCCGAATGACAAAAAAAAAAAAAAAAAAAAATTAACATCACCTTGATGATTTGAGTTGTTGTGTGCATTAGACGAATAAAGATAGTGGATTATTTTAATTCAATCTGCTCAAATTTTGCAAATTCAATGGACGACTTGCATGATTTTGATAAATATTTTTTTTTTGAAATCAACCAATAAGATGCCACTGTCTGAACTGAGGAGTCATTAATTTCATTTTTAATAAGCAATAAAAATTTATTAGATAAATCTTAACAATAGTACATTAAGAATGGGAGAGAGGAGAGGGGATTCCAGCGAAATGTTAGCCAAAGGGCATACCAAATAAAACATTGAAGCCTAAAAAAACAAGGCCCAACCCCGAAAATGACACAAAAACCCTAACCAATCTACAGTACCCGCCGCCCCACCCCTACGCCGGCGACCACTACGCCACCAGAACACATCACCATAAAGACTCCACCAGCAAACACTGCACATGCACTCCGTTAGGCCTAGGAATTAACATCATCAAACAATGAGGCCGGTGGTGCACTGAAGACGCCGAAATGAGAGAGAGGGAGAACCAGCAGCCCTGTCGTTAAGTGCAATCGGTCTCATTGAAACCGGCGGAAGCTGGAGGAACCAAAAGCGTGTAGCCGGAACTATGAAAACGGAGGGGAGAGGGGAAAAGATAGAAGACCAAGATCCACCACACCACCAACGATTCACCAACCAAGCGGGAACTTGCTGCATGCCCTTTTCTTATACGAGGTGTATATGCATATGATTATGGTGATACAGCTGGGTTGACTCTGCTAATGAAGATGCACACACTTGGGCATAAAGGTCATCATTTGGCCCGCGAGCCCGAAGCCCGCCCGGCCCAAGCCTAAGCCCGTCAAACGAGCGGGTTAGCCCAGCCTCAATAGTGAATGGGCTGGGCTCGGGCTTAATTATTCAAGCTCGGCCCGTCCATGAGCTTGGCCCTCAAGCCTGCCGCCCGGCCCACCCTCAAGCCCGCTATCTAGCTCGTGACGGAAATAATAAATTTTCATATTTCCATTTATAAGATATTCTTCTTTGGAAACATTTTTTTTCTGACTAACAGCTGTAATATGACGAGGTTAAATGAGAAAATGAGTGATTGTGTGATTAACATAGATTAACATATCTATGGTTACCATATTATTTTTTTGATATCTCAATTAAAAAATATTCCATCTATCTCATGGTCATGCATATGCGTAGTTTTGTTTGATTTTGTTACTGTTAGTGTAGTTCAAACAAAACAAGAAATAATAAAGTGATTATGATCAAATAAAAAAAATAATAAACAGTTTTACTGTTTTAGACCATTGGTTCATAATTGGTCCTATAAAATGGTCTAATAAATTCAAAATAGTTCATTTTTTTCTCATGTTGACGGTTGCACTAATAGTAATACTTGTACATCCATTTGAATTTTGATTAGAATGGAAAAAAAAAAGTCTTTAAAAAACCGTTTGGCCGCCCGACTCTTGGCCTGCTAGCCCGCCCGATTTGGCTGGGCTTGGGCTTTAACTTTTTACACATACCCCAGCCCGCCAAAAAAGAAAACCCCACTAATTAAGTCCGGCCCGGGGCAGGCCAGGATAGTAACTTTGCGGGCCGGGCCGGGTTGGCCCAGTCCGCCCCAATGATGACCCTTACTTGGGCATGACTTTGTACCTGACCCTATCCATTAAGGTATAGAGGTTTTTTTGGTGCTGGGAGCTCTTTTTTTGTTCCCCTTGAAATTCTTAGTCTTCTTCATTCCTTTGGTTCGATAATGTGTTGTCTGTCGCAAGGGGTTTACGTTACCATGGTATGGCACCATTGATTTCCCTCGTCTACAAATTGGGTTTCATGGAAAGCTCTCTTGCAATTCCTCAGATTGAATGCTTTCAAGGTATATTTCTCACGCTTCTTTTTCTCTCAAGGCCTGAAATAGGTAGCCAATGGCCACAAATCTCCTAATAGCATCCTGTGGAATAATTTATCAATGTCTGAAACAGGCTACAACAATTTTAACAGGGTTGGTGCACTGAGATGAAGCCAGTCGAACAGGGAGCTAGGCAGGATGACTCCGAAATGGGGGATTGATGATTGATGAATACTTCCCAATTATGAGATTTATCACGGTTAAATCATCCCTAGAAATTGCGATAATAAAGTTTTTTCTTTTGGATCTGCTGGTGAACATGTGGTTAGATACTGAATTCGGGGTTTATTTAACACGGTGCTGGGGTTTATTTAACACGGTGCTGGTGAAAGATGAGGAGATCAGGGATAGGTGGAAGACGTATTTCGAGAAGTTGCTAAACGAGAAACATGAAGGAGGCTTTGGTGAGGAAGAAGTTGTTGTTTCAGTGAGAAAGTAGAGTATGAGTTCTATCGGAGGATGCAGAAGTTCGAAGTGGCCAAGGCTTTGAAGAGGATGAAACCGGGTAGGGCTTTAGGACCAGATGGCATACCTATTGAAGTGTGGAAAAGCCTAGGTGACTTGGGGGTGACTGTTAGAGATATGACCTAAAGCCAATCATGTGGATGAAGGTTTTAGATTTTTGTAAGCATTTCTCTTATCAATAAATGGACTTTTAATATATTATGTTTACTATCTTATTAAGTTTACGTAATATGTCCATAGAATAAAGTTGAGAAGGTTTGTTCTTAAGAGTTAAGAGTTGGTGACTTAATCTTCTCGGCACTTTATTTTTTAATTGTTCCTAGTCATTAGATTACTTATTGGGCATCAGTAATCTGTCAAGACTAGTACATGTTATGCTCTCTCTTTAGGGGAATGACTAGTCTCAAGTCATTAGTGTAGAGACACTAAAGCAAACATGTAGGTGTTTGTTAGATGAACAAATTCACTGAACGTGACCATCAATGAATGTTTATATGGAGTTCTATTTACTTGTCAAATTGACATTCATAAGTAGCAGTTGTGCAAGTAATCCTTAGACCTGAGATCATCATAGTAGTCTGGTATATGTTTTCCTAAACTACAATGTACAATGTGCAAATGTTCTAACCATGGATATGAACACGTACTATTGAGTTTTGTGAAGACACGTGTGGAGGCTTGTGAATGTCCAATAAGGAATCTGTCACTCTTAAGTGGTATCAGAGCCATTGTTTGTTGTTTGTATACAAAAGTTTTGTGATTTATGTCACATATATATTTTTGATGAGATCAAAAATTTTAATTAGAAAGTTTTTGAGATTGCTGAACTTGTATGAGATACAACTCAAATTTTGTATATGATACAAAATGGTAGTTCTTGTATGAGATGCAAGAAAAGGACAAAAAAAATTTTATTTTTTGGATCTGCTGGAACATCAGTTAGTATTTTGGCCATAACTTTTTCCTCTGACGTCCGATTGATGAGTTTCCAGTTGGGTTTGAAAGCTAACTTCATTTGCTACAACTTTGTAAGAATAAAGTTTTCCAAATTCTGATTGCAACTATACCGAAAATTGCCAGCAAACAGTGACGTTTTGGAAATTGTCCTAAAGTTAATGGTTTTTGTATTATTTTGAATAATAGGCACACATTATTCCATGAATACATTTTATATAATGATATAAATATGATGGAATAACTTTTGACTAGTGGGTACATAATATATGTTAGTGGAATTATTTTTGAAAGTCTAAAGTTGATAAAAAGGTTCATCCACTAATTCATTCAAAAAAAAAATGATAAATTTGTTATCTTTTGGTAAATGATCTTTCCACTATTATTCCCACTAATCAAAAGTAGACTACTATAATTCCATTATAGTGATAATGGAGTATATAGTCCCACCATGATACAATCTTTAACAAGATTAAAGTTTATATATTGTGTGCTTTCATATATTAAGTGGAGACATTACCCTACCATGAATATGATTCATGTCTTTCACCTAATGCATATAATTGGTGGACCAAACCATTATAATCTGCTAATGGATAATTTAGCATAGAGCAATAATGAGTATTTGATACTCATCTTTACTAAAAGCAATTCTCAATTACTTTAATACTTTTAAATATATAATAACTTATATATATACATATAGATATACATATATGTCTTGCATATATTTATTCAATGAGATTGAATAAGTAAATGATTACATACATTTATATATGTGTATATATATTATGTATTCAATAAGATTGAATACATTGAATTTGATTCAATGAGGATGGTTATGGACTTAAACCAAATAATTGTGCAATATGATTGGTTTATTTCAATGTGATTGGATGAATGGTTTATTAATTTAGGGTTTGTAATATTCTTTTAATTCATTCTTAGTTTGTAATCTGAATGGGGCTTGCATGCTTCCTCTCCTACATTCTTCTTGATGTAATTTCTACTCTCCCTTATGATGTACTCCCCTTGATCAAGTATCAAGGTTTTCTTTATTTCATTAATGGTAATGAGTGAAAGTAGAGTTGAAGATTTTTGAAGAAGCGTGATGGGACTAAGCATGAAGCCAAGGAGGTCCATTTGATTAGGCTAAGTATGAGTTACATGTGACATGATTGATGTTACTCTAACCCTCATAACCATGATTCAACTTAGTGGCTCAAGTTGAATACATTTTTAAAGTCCATAATCATCCTTAGCCCATTGTTTGTATGTTTATTGGGAAAATTACCATAGATAGTTATATGTCCAAATGATGGTACATGTATGTTTCTATAAACCCATTACTTTTAAGGAAAGTGTTTCCTTAATGGGCTAGTGGGAGTATATAGTATATGTCATTGTGGACTAATAACAATAAATGGTAAATTATTGTTTTATTTATGAGATAAATAAATGCTTCTATGTGATATGTAGTAGTTTATGATGAGACTGAAATTCTCTCAAATACCCTCCTTGAATATTAAGTTGTAACGAGAATACATTATGAATGTATCATCGTAGCCTTTCCGTCATTGTAGAATAAGTGAGGATTTTTGAGTGAGCAAGTCGGCTACTAATATGTAGGGGCTGTTCAACCCAAGGATTCTTAAGTATTCTATTTAACATGGGATGAAATAAGGTACGAAAATAATGAGTTCCAAGAATCTGTTATGTGAGGCATTCATGATTGATCCTATACTTATATGAATGGCGGGTTCAACTTATCTAAACTAATGAATCAAGAAACTATTATGTGAGGTTCATAATGTTTAGAGGCTAAAATAAGATTGGAATACACTTAAGGATAAATAGCAGATTCATTCACATAAGTGAGAGATAAGAGTTATGTACCCATAATGATTAGCATGACCAAGAAACTATTATGTGAGGTTATATTAGTCATTATGGAACACCAATCCCCACTAGGAATCTCTCCAACGGGATTCTCTAATTTCATAAGGAGGTGTATGAAATTTGAAAGAGTAGTGGGAGCTAATAATTAGATAAATTGTTCTGCTTCTAATTATTTCATCAATGCTTATTAAATTATGTATGTTTTTGCTATAGATCTCCAATGGCTACCATGGGCCCTATATCCAAGATTTTAGATGCAAATCGTTTAACCGGACCGAATTACCATGATTGGCTAAGGAAATTGAAAATAGTTTTCAAATTCAAAAGAATTGCCTATGTTCATGACAAAGAACCTCCAATGACCATACCTGATGGCTCTACTGAGGAAGAGATAGTCACTATGAAAAAGTGGCAGGATGATGATGAACGAGGCAAATGTATTATTCTGGCATCCATGAGCAATGAGCTCCAAAAACAACATGAGTTCATGGATAGCTCATCTGCTATCCTTCTCCACCTACACGAGTTGTATGGGGAGCGGAGCCGTATTGTAAGATATAATATCGTGAAGGAATTGTTCCGAAAATGTATGACAGAGGGTGCATCAGTACATGAGCATGTATTGAAGATGATTAATTACATTGAGATGCTGGAGCGCCTTGATGTGAGCTTGGATGGAGATTTAACAATTGATATTGTTATGCAATCTCTTACTACTGCTTATACACCATTCATCATGAACTATAATATGAATAAGATGAGTACATCTCTTCCTGAGTTGCTAAACATGTTAGTAATTGCGGAGGAAGCTTTTAAAAAGGAAAAGGGCTTGGCTCTCATGGTTGATGGCAGCAAGGCTTCTACTTCCAAGTCAAAGCCAAAAGGCAAAAAGGGGAAGGGGAAGAAGCCACAATTGAAGCCTAAGAGAGGCATCAAGAAAAAAGCCAAACAGGGTAAAACTAATAATGACAAAGGAAAATGCTTTTTCTGCGGAAAAGAGGGGCATTGAAAGCGTAATTGCAGAGATTATCTAGCTTCCATTAAGGGCAAGCCTTCTGAAGGTATGCTTATAGAAACTGAATTGTAAGTAACTTCTGTATCCACTTGGGTATTAGATACCGATGCGAGTTCACATATTTGTAACTCTTTGCAGGAGATAAGGGAAAGTCAAAGGTTGAGTAAAGGAGCTGTCTCTCTTCGAGTTGGGAATGGAGCAAGAGTTGTTGCGTTCGCTCAAGGGATAGTTAACTTGAATATTTTACCATCCAGTAATGTATTAAGCTTGAAGGATTGTTTATTTGTGCCTAGTGTGGTAAGGAACATCATTTCTATCTCATCATTGTGTAGAGATGGTTATAATGTCATCTTTGAGAAAGATGCATGTTCCTTGTTATTAAATAAAGATTTGATTGCAAGTGGCACTTTATTAAATGGTCTTTACTTCTTAAACATGGATGGTAGTGTGATCTCTATTGAGCATGATATGAATGCAACTAATCATAAGAGATTAAGAGATGAAGGTAATCCTATTTACAAGTGGCACTTAAGACTAGGTCATATTAGTGAGAAAAGAGTTCAAATTTTGGTTAAGGATGGACACTTTGGTCCATTGGTTTTAGAA
>JAXBDA010002648.1:0-40652 GCA_036023075.1 Gaultheria prostrata | reverse complement strand
TTAAACCCCTAACCAAACCCCCGTTTAATTTCTAATCAAAACCCGTTTTCTTTAAGTAAGGAGGTAAAGAGAGAATTCCACCAAACTATTCCACTTAAAAGTTGGCCGTCTTAACGCCAAATTCCATTGCAAGTCAAATCTCATGCCGGTAACATTCGGTCCCTGTGGAAATCAACCCCGGTCTTGCCGGGTTACTATGCTATCAACGACCTAGCCCTACGCTTAGGGTGACGCTAATTACAACAACGCTAGGTCGCAAGCATTCATGCATGCAACTGCCAAAATTCTGACTCTGGCTCCAGACTTCTGGACTTCCGCTTGGCTTATTGCTTGCACCTGAGCACACGACAGTCTTGATAAGCCTTGGGAAGGCTTGTTTTGCAATCTTTCACCAACCCTATGCAATCTTCACATCTTTTTACGACGGCATGCATCCCGAGGCAATCTTTCCTTTACAATTGCTTGGCCTTTGCTTACACCTTCATGCACGTACACTTTTGAGCTTCTTTCACAGTAACTTTGCATTCAAAAGCTAAGCATTTCCTTGCTTCCACACTTCTCTCATGGCAATTAGCATCTCAGCCTTAGTTCGACCATGGCTCGACGAGCTCAACGGCATGGGTTGGTTAAACTTCCGGGGCCACAGGCTTCACTCGTTGCGCTACGTTCGGGACATATCCATACGTCCGGAGTTGTTGCATGTAGCCGTCCGATTCTGGGATCCTGAAGTACACGTGTTTTGCTTCGGTTTTCATGAGTTATGCCTGACGGTGGAGGAATTTCACGCGTACCTTGGTGGTTTTGACCTGGAAATTCCCGTCATTCTTGTCCAAGGAGTAGGCTACGCTGAGGTCTTGTCTAGAAAACTTGGTTTGAGTAATAGTGCTGCCAGGTCCATGATTAACGGAGGTGTGCTTAACATTCCGCGTCTGATCAACAAATTTCGTCCTGAGGGTTTCGCACTGTGCCTTAGCATTCTTGCGGCATTCTTGTTTGTTCGAACAGACGGTCAGGCCGGCTTCGCACTTGTAAGGGTGGGCATGCAAATTGAAGAACGCAAGGACGTGGCTCCCATGGTTCTTGCTGAGACTTTGATTGGATTAGACAGAGTCCGTGCCGGTGAGACAAATGTCTTCGAGGGAAGTGCTTTGCTCCTACTGGTAGGCTTCTGACTAAGCTCTCCTTTTTCCGGTTTTTCTCACTTTCTCATTTTACCTCAACACTCGGGTTTAGGCTTTCTACGGTTAGTTACTTGTTTTCTCTCTCTTACAAACTTGGCTTTGCGACAAGGCGAATTTGTTGGAGGTAGTGCCGAGAAACAGAATTCATGAGACGCAAGGCTTTGTTCAAAAGGACTTTCAGGAGTTTTACGGGAATGTCCAAGGCTGGGGTCAAATGTTTTCCCGGCTCATTGAGGAGATGATTTCGTGGGACACCATTCATTAACAGAAATATGGGGGAATTTTTAGATTCTTATTTTATCCAGCATCATACGTCTTCGGCCTACTATCCTCAGGGAAACGGCCAGGCAGAAGCAACAAACAAGACCCTGACACGGATAATGAGTAAACTCCTAGATGAAAACGGAGGGGCATGGGCTGATCACTTGATCACGGCCCTTTGGGCATACAGAACATCGAAAAGAAAGGCCACATGCACAAGTCCCTTCAATCTCGTCTACGGCGCGAAGACAGTCCTCCCAGTGGAATTAAGTGTACCATCCGCGCGGCTGGCGCTGGCTACAGAAGTAACAGCGGCGCGCAGACCTCGAGGCCTTAGAAGAAACAAGGCAGATTGCAGCGGAACACCAGCTTCAGTATTGGGAGTCAGTGGCCAAATTTTACAACAAAGGTGTAGTCCTGAGAGAATTTGAAACAGGCGATCTCGTCTGGGAGTCGACCATGGACGTCATGAGGAATGTAAAGCTCCCAAAGTTTACCCCGAAGTGGGAGGGACCTTACGAGGTCATCAAGTCAAGTTCAAGCGGGCACTACAAGTTGTCCAGGGTCAGCGATGGTCATCTCACGGGACCCATAAATGTTAAGTTCATAAAAAAGTATTATCCATAGTCTTTCAGTTTGAGGCATTGTTCCTGGTGAGCCAACCAGAAGTTACCTTTTGTTTCCTTTATCCGCTATTGTATATTTCATGATTGACGGTTCCAGTCAATTCTTTAATGAAAGATGACATCTTTGGCTCTAACCGAGATCATGAATAGAGTTTCACTTCATATTACAAGTTTTTATGATTGAATTATTCAGAGTAAATCTGGTTAACCAAAGAAAGTAAAATAGCAGGGGGGGGGGGACATAATAGATAAGGAAATACAAAGAAACAATAAAAGCGCAAGAAAGAGCAGCGAAGAACCACATAAATTTCCATAAGTTATACGATGGGACAAATCTAGTACATCACAAAAACGAGCATAAAAATGAACCCTACACGCGCGCAGGGAACAAACCCTTGGAAACTGAGTCGCTGACATCAATAAGAGCCTCATGCGCAGCACTGAGGGCCTCCTTCTCCTGAACAAGGGCGCTCAGCTCATTCTTCTTCTTCTGCAGGGCGACCTGCATATCCTCAATGTCCTTCTGTAGCTCAAGAATGTCGAACTCCTTATCTGCGATACAGGGCAGCAACTTGATCTCCTTGCGGCGTTCATGAAGCCTATCCAAATGCGCGACAACCCAACTGATGTCAAAACCCAAGTCTTCTAGATCCATGAAGCTGGCCCTGACACTGTTAAAGAAAGGGGTAGTGAACTCCATCATCATGGTCATATGCAAGGTCTTCAGCAGGGCGCAGAAGTTGTCCAGCCACATCCCACCCATCACCTCACTCTTCGCCTTGAAACCCGCAAGTGTCTCTGGGTGTGTCTGATCAACCCATTACAAGATGGGCACGTAGGCCCTAGACACGCGGAACTGCTTAAAAAGTACCCTGTCTGTCTGTGCGGAAGACTCACCAACAACCCTGACAGAAGAATCAGAATGACCGGGGGACCGGACTGTTGGGCGTTGCTGAAGCTCATGCCTGGCGGGTGAGGGCGGATGTGAAGGCACCGAGGTCCTATCACCTTCTGCCATCGCACCACTACCTAGAGGAGTAGTCTCAGGCGTTTAGACAACCCTGGGACTCGTGGCGGTGTCTTCTTGGTCAGCAGCATCCCTCACAGAAGTGTCCAGCCTGAGTGGCACGGGCGCAGGCTCGCGTTCCTCCGGAATCTCCTCAACTCTGCTCCCCCGCAGCCCAACAGCTGCCTCTAACTCTGAAAAATCATCGCGGAAGAGGTTAGCAATAATTGGGTGCCCAAAATTGATCACAGGTATGTAATCTCCTAAGTTGTGTTCGTGAACGGGGATTAGCCCAGAGCGCGGCTGAATATCACCCCCTATGGTGTGAAAAGTGCTTGTGGAATCATTATTATGAATACCTGCACCAGTGTGGGGCCAAGTAGCCAACGGCTCGGTACGAACTTGCGCAGCGCTAACAGTTTGCGGCGGCGCATCATCTTCTTCAAGAGGCTGACTCCCTTCAGATGTTAGACCCTCGTAATCGCTGTCAACATAGGGCTCAATCTCATACCCCTCACCAAAGCTCTCTTCTGCTCCATTCCCCCGCAGGCGGATCTTCATCAGATGCGCGTTTAGTCACAGAAGGCTAGTCGACCTCTCCCGAGCCTTGGGTTTCGAGCATTCTGTCCAAGGAATCACTTTTTTGCCCGCTCAGCTGGTCAAGAAATTCTCTCCTCTCCTGGGCCTGGGGGTGGTTAGGGTCATCGAGCTCTGGCTGGCTCTGCAGCAGCTTGTTCAACTGGCTCAATACCCTCCTAGCGCGCCAGCACTACGCTGATAGGAACGTTATCATCTTCATCACTATCACCCTGCTGCTGGAGGGGCACACCGCGCAACTCAAGAGGGAGGAGCGGCTCTCCAGCGGCAGTTCTGCGCTCCAACTCCTCTGCCAACTCCTGACCAGCGCGAACCACTGTATTGCCCTGAACAGGAGAAAGAGGTGGAGAAGCGCGGGGGAAAGATCGCCGCACAATGACGGGTTGTCCAGTGTCAGCCTACAAAAGAGAAATGGGGTCAGAATCAAGCAGATATAAAAGAAATAGGAGAAAAGTGACAATGGTAAGAGTGTACCCTTGCTAATCTCCGCCGAGTGCGCCTTCCAATAGGATTTTCAGGTACGTCCTGCGTCGCCTGCGATCGAGTGCGCACCCTTGTGCGAGCGCTAGTACCTGCCAAGGAAGATATAGGCACAACAGTTTCAACACCAACGCTCGCCGCTTCCACGCCTCCTTTTAAAACCCAGCGGCTCTTAACACCGCGCTAGCCAGCAGTTTGTGACTTCATAGTTCGCAGGGTCAAATCCGGCTTATACACCACACGCGGTCTGGCTGGTTGCGCGTTCCCCTGGACGAAACTGTAAAAAGAATCCAAGTTCTTTCTCCAAAATAAACGGTAAAGAGGGGTTACCAACGGAATACGGAGTGTGTCTGGGAAGCGCCAGTGTGTATCCCCCATCTAGAAGTGCATCGGAATAACCCAACAGAAAGCGGTTGAAAGCCTCCACGAACTCCGAAGGCTCGGGCCCTGCGCCTGGAACTACTTGGTCATACCCCAACTGCTGCGCCACCCTGTCTGGTCGATATACGACCGTCTTGCGACCCTCAGAGCTCATAGAAGGGAGATAGCAGGGGCGGCTCATAGTGAAAATACTGATCATCAGCCCACGCTTCTCCATCTATTGATCAGAGAAGTCCACCTCTTTGGGCACATTGACAGAACTATAACGGCAGATGCCATCCAAATCCTGGGTATAGGGGCGCGGATACAGCCGGGCTTCATCATCCATATAATCCTCCCAAAGCTTCGAGGTCGAGGTATTATCCCAGCGGAGTATGATGGGCCAAACAAGCCCCCCCAGCGTCACCTTATAGCGCCCATCTGCCTCCTTAATAGGGCATCCGCGCTCGTCAACTACTCTTTTGGAAATTTGCGGAGGGAACTTCCGCGCTCTAGGGGCTGTTGAGGGGAAATACTCGTAGACTAGAGCAGTCAGAAACTGGGTATGAATCATAGATGCGTTTGCATAGCGACCCACTGACCTCACAAAATCCTCCGAGAGCCGATCGAGTTGCCGGTACAAATGACCAAGGAAGAGAGACCCCAGGGGAAACCGCTTCCCCTGGGCAATCTTCACCGCCAACGGGTAGGTAAAGTCACTCGGTGCGTCGATTGGAAAGTCAGGAAAAATGAAGAAGGACAGAAAGAACACGATGAAGGCAAGCAGATAGTAGTCACCTTCGAACACTGGGCCATCGATGTACTTGCGCTCGGTGGCCCCTACCTTCTCAGATTGGTAATCACTGAAGAAGTAGCGGATCCAGCTGTTCCACGACATCTTCTTTGGATCAGTAGCAGCCCTCTAATTCCCATCCTTGTCCCACTGAGAGCCTAGACGGCCCGCCTTCTTGTACATCGACTTCAGTCTGATAATGGTCTCCTGCTCCCCCATGGAAAACCCCTGTACGTCAAGTTCGGCGGCTCCGCACGTAGAAAGATGGAGTAGGGCGGAGGTGTCTTAGAGAGTTGGCCCGAACTCGCCCCAGGGAAACACGAAAGTATGCGTGTCGCTACTCCAGTGCGACACCAAGAAATCTATGTTCTCATTCTTCTTATTTAGCGTCAAGCTCCTGGAAATCTTGATGGCCTCAATGGTGTAAGAGTCCTCCAGAATCTTCTTTTATTCCTCCACCTTCAACACCGCGTCCACCCAGTCACCCTAGAAAGAGGGTGGCTGCGAAGTAGCGGCATAATTCACGGGGAAATAAGGAAAATCACCTCTCTCGAGGCCAAATCTGAGAATGAAAGAAGGGGGAAGAAGGTCTGCATCTTCCAGAGAAGCTTCAGGAATAATGGGGAGGGGGTCATCGGGACCACTGCCAATAGGGTCGTATGACTCGACCTTCAACAAGAAGGGGTCTTCCAAACCTTTGAAGTAAGGAGCCCGATGCCACTCCCCTGACGGCAGGACTGGCCCACCTCTGACCACTGGTCTGCCCTCAACACCTTGCTCTCCCAGCGGCATGATTAGAGGAAACGAATAACCCTTTTTAGGAAAAGAAACAAATGTTGAGTCGGAGAAGAAAGAGAAGGACGAGTTTTGGAGAGAGAAAGCGAAATTGCAAAAGTGAGAGAAATCACCGACTCTCTCCAGTATTTATAAGGGGAGGAGCAACGGTGTTGTACCATGAACGGTCACCACCATTAAAACCCCTAAAAGATGCGACCGTTTAAAGCTGCCGAACCGACGCCTCTGTCAGGAATTTCTTGAAAATTGGAAACGGCGCCATGATGACGGGTACAGTTGAAAAGACACACGCTGACGTCACGCGCACGTGCGATAGCGCGTAAAGAATACGACCACGCGCTTGCGTGTCACACACATGCGTGGGGGCTATTGTAGTCGTCAACGTATTGACCTACGTGGAGGAGTCCCAAGTTTGACCTCCCAGTAAGGTGATGACAAATGTCACGCACCATCGCGTGATACGTGGCATTTTTGCGCGGTACTGACCGCTCGGAGCCATCAGCGCGGGCTACCCCGCATTGTAGCTCCCAGTTGCGCGCCCCTCAAAGCCCAACTGAGGAAACCTCTTTTTATGACCATGGGCCATCCATACACGGAGAAAAACCCATGAGTCTCATGACTAGCGCAGCCCGGATGAATGGGCAAGAACGCGAGAAGACGGTCTATTTCTAGCCCAAGTAATCATACTTGCTCTAGTCTGAAGGCAGGACCTGAGGGGCCCCTTGAGGCTTGGCTGCGGTATAGGCACGACCGAACAGGTCATGACCTTGCCCACACGGGAATAAAGGGAGATCTAGAGGTTTGGTGGCTATATAAGAATAAGAGGTTCTCTGCGCGAGGGGTGGAGTAGCGCGCCTGAGTAAGCCGCGAGGGTCAGCCATGCGGTGGGCGACGTCACCCGCGCAGTTAGGATGTACGGAGGGGACACGTGTTCTCGTGTTATAGGACGACAGCCTGACGCTAGATCATTGGCTCAGGTTGCCTATAAATATGAAACATTCCCTTACGTTCCCAAGGTTGATTCTAGAGAGAGAAAGTGGATAATCACTGACTTGGAAGGAGAACATTCTTCCCAGTGAGGTCATTCTTGGGGCTGCCATAGACTAGTCTAAGTGCTATCTTCTGCCTTAGTCTCTTCTGTACACTCCTGCTCTGTTCTTCACCCTTCCTCTTGATCACTCTGTTCCTTTCCCATTGTTTATTGTTAACCATTTCTTACCTCTCCAGCTCATTTATCACAGAACCTATTCCACAGGTGGTATTGCTTGACCAACACCGAGTTGTCGGAGAATACGGTAAGGGATGTAAAAGGTCTAGCCAGTCAGACCTGCTAGAACCATCCGATGGCGTCCCATATTGCTCACCGCCATGGTCTGACGATTCAGCCAGTTCAAGCGCCAAGAGATTGTGTCTTCTTTCAGCTGAGAAAACACCTGCACCCAACCAGAAACACTCCTGTGAAACTCCTGGTAATCCCTCTGAACGAAACCTTGTGTCTCATGAATCTTGTTTCGCGGCACTGCCTCAAGAAAAGCAGCTTTATCGCACAACCAAGTCTACATGAGAGAAAAAACAAGTTAGGAACCATAGAAAGCCTAAAGCCGAGCGTTGAGGTAAAATGAGAACGAGGGATAAAACCAGAAAAAGGAGAGCTGAGTGAGAAACCTACATGTAGGGGCAAAGCACTGCCTTCAAAGACATTGGTCCGCCCAGCATGGACTCCATCCAATCCCATCAAAGTTTCAGCCAGAACCATTGGAGTTACATCTTTGCGCTCCTCAATCTGCCTAGCCACTCCTACCAGTACAACACTTGCCTGATTATCTGAGCGAACAAACAAAAATGCCGCAAGAATCACGAGACATAAGGCAAACACGCCTCCTGTAGACACCCCGATTTTGAACCCGGAATGCACTCGGGCACTCCCGATGATGAAACAGACCAATCATGGTTACCCGAGGCTTGTGAAAAGGAGCTTAAACTTGCACCAATCAACCTAACACCACCTGGCAAGCCAAAACAACCCAAGAACCATCCAACCAAACAAAGCCACCAAACTGACACCAAGAACCTTGAGCGCTCAATCTTAAGACTTTGAGCGCTCAACACCTCAAAACCACCTTGAGCGCTCAATCCCATGGCCTTGAGCGCTCAACTCTGATCCAGTCAGCAATTCTGCAGAGCATCTAATCATGAGATTTCCCTGCATGGGAGCGTCTGGGATGATTTCCTACGATTCCTATACGTACAATACACTCTACCACCATCCTAAAACTACCCCTAAACTACCCCTAATCCCCCATTTAAAAAATCAAAAACCCATTTTTCTCTCTCCATTTTCCCTCCCATTCTCCCTCTATAAAAGCCAGCCTTCACCCCTGGTTTTAGAGGATGAGATGATACATACCTCCTAGCCCCTCTCCTGTCTCTCAATACTCCAGAAACCGTCCTCTCTCTCTCTACAAAACCACCCAACATTCCACCAAAACCATCAACAAAACCATTCTTCAATCACAAGCATCAAATCCTTTTGATCAAGTCCAAAAGGTAGTAAAACCATGTGAAAATCACTATTCGGTCTTTCCGAGGGAGGCCAGTGAGCTCAAGCAAGTTCTTTATACTTGCATTGAACTCCCAAGGTCCAAAATAAATGATCAAACTGTTTTCAAAATCTGCAGGTTAAACAGGTTTGAGCGCTCAACCCTCTGTCCATGAGCGCTTAAACAGGTTTGAGCGCTCAATCCTGTGACTTTGAGCGCTCAAACCCTCTCTGGGTCAGTCACTGATTTACTAAGTTTCGTGCTTTTCTTTGACTTTGATCATCATCATATGGCTATTAGATGCTCAGTACGTTTCTAAAGCAGTTTATTTTCATTTTTAAAGCACATGCATGAGCATTTAACGACTATTTTATGATGATCAAAGGTCAAAATCCTACAAATCTCACTCTTGAAGAGTAGAACAGTGATTGATTGATTGGTATTATAGTTAACTAATGTGCTGATGACCATGGAAAGTCTTAAGAATATCATTTGAGGTTCAGAAACCAGAAAACCAGATTATGGGTTGAGCGCTCAAAGTCCCACGGTTGAGCGCTCAAGTTGTTTTCTGGCAGTTTGTTCATACTACCTTGTTTTGATGATGGATCATGGTTAAACTCCTTTCAGGTGTGTGTGTGTGTTGTTATATCAGTGATCACAATTAGATTCACTCTCTTATACTCGCCCTCAAGCATTTTTCTTCCTCATTCATAATTATTTTCTTCTTCTCCTCATTCTTTAAGAGATCAATGCTTCATGTTTAATCTATGCCTTTCTGAAAAGAGTTTTACTAATGCTTGATCTTGAAAAGAATGTAAGAAGAAGCTGGAAAGGGGCTCAAAACACAGAAACCAGAAACTGGTTTGAGCACTCAAGCCCTGAACTCTGAGCGCTCAAACTGGTTTGAAGGCAGTTTCATTTTCTATACTTTCCAGAGATTTTTGGCATAATAAAATGTACTTTTAATCTTTTTGTGGTGTCCAAGAGCTCTAAATGCGATTGTCAATGAAAAACCAGTAAGCACTACAACAAAATCAGCCTATTGCGACGAAATCAGGCGAGGAAAATGAATTTCCTCGCCAAATGTTACCTTTTGGCGAGGAAAATGGGTTTCCTCGCCTTTTCTAGCGACGAAAATTGATTTCCTCCCCAAAAGGTAACATTTGGCGAGGAAATAATAAATTTGTCGCCAATGTAACTTTTTGGAGAGGAAATATTGATTTTCGTCGCCTTTACTGGCGACAAAAATTTATTTCCTCGCCAAATGGGTAACATTTGGCAAGGAAATTATAATTCGTCGTGAAATACTGCTAATAGGCAACGAAAATGAATATTTCCTCGCCAAAACATTCCACTTGGCGACGAATTATTATTTCCTCGCCAAATTCACACTTTGGGTTACAAAATTGTATTTCGTTGCCTAGTGTTGATTTCGGGTGACGAAATAATTTTAGAACTACATAACTTTTGATGTATAAGTTGTTACTCTCTCCATCTCTTTCTAAATGTCTGCTAGTGGAATACGTGCATTTTTAAGCCCCCCTTTTTAAAAATTTATTTACACCAAACTAAAGTACTCATAGCACACTTTATTTTGGGATAAAAAAAAAAATTTAAACAATAATTCTACGAAAATATATATTTTTACATTCACAAAAATATATGTTTCCCAAATGAGACATTTAAAAAAGGGACAGAGAGAGTATTGATCTTATACATATATATCGATATTGTCACAATGGTGAGAAAATTAAGTATATTAGTTGCTCCCTACCAGATTATAAGTTTCATTTAAAGAGGGAAGTGATAAATGAGGGAAAAAAATTCCTCGCCAACGCATTTGATTGGTAATTAAGATATATTTTGCCAATTTTCTTGTAATAATTGAAAATGAAAAACTTTGCAAAGTAGTTCTGAGTTCCACTATTGTTTGTTAGTATTTTCCTTTTGCAGAGATCAACAATTAAAATGACAAAAGAATGGACCCAAACAAAATATTTTTTTTAAAACAAATTGTAATCATAATAAAAATATTTTAAAAATAATAGAAAAGCGACGAAATGTTTAAGTGATTTCTATTGTCGTTAATTTTTTTTTATCAGCAAACTATGATTAAGGGCATCATTGTCTATAAAGTCATTTTATTTGATTTTTGTTAGATTCACATTTATCTTTTTTGATTAACCATGATCAACATGTTGAGTTAATATAAACAATATACTCCCTCCGTCCCTTTTATAGTGTGTACATTTTCATTTTGGGTTGTCCCTTAATAAGTGTGTGTTTTGAAAAGTTAGTGGGTACATTTCCTATTTTGCCCTTAAAAGTAGATTCCTTTTTAAAAAGTGAGTGGATATTATTATATTGATAAGGGTAAGTTATGGAAAGTAGTTGTAAAAGTTGATGTGAGAGAAAAATAATTGGAATTCCCAGGTAACACACTTAAAAAGGGACGGAGGGAGTAAGAATTATGAGCAAAAAATGTAAAATATTTACAAAAAAAAAAAACGAAGAAGAAATAAGAATTAGGATTTGAGAAATAAATTTTGAGAAACTGTACACGAGGATTAAAATTAGTGAGAATCATAACTAAAATTTAAGAAAAAAATTAGAGAGGTGAAAAGATATCTAAAAGGTTTATATATTTGATATATAAACATGTAACACAAAAAGGATGTTGGTGTGGTGGTTAGGTGTTGTGCCAAGTAAAGCTGGGGTCGCAAGTTCGAGTTGGGCGCCTGCAGTGGTGCAAGAAATGTAGTATTTTTTTAGGTTCGAACCATTTAGCGAGGAAAATTTTCCTCACCAAAACTATAAATGGCAACGAAAAATTTCCTCGCCTATCTTCTTAACACAGAATTTGTTTTGCAAGGAAAAAATATAGCGAGGAAATTTTTTGTCGCCAAATGTATAAGAATAGGCGAGGAAATGTATTTTTCCTCGCCAATACCTTTTGCGACGCTGTATAGGCGAGGAAATGGGACGAGGAAGTTTTTCCTCGCTAAAACTATTGGCGAGGAAATTTCGTGCTTTGGCGAGGAAATCAAATTGTCGCGATAGGGCAATTTTGTTGTAGTGAAGGAAAATGCATGAGGAGAATAAGGTTGAGCGCTTAAGCCACTACCCTTGAGCACTCAATCCCTATTCTGAGGGTCAACTCTTAACTTGTGTTATTGCATTTGCATCAATTTCATGTTGTTGGTCTCTCCTTTATTAATGTTTATCATGTAAATATCCATTGTAATTTTGTCATCATCATCTATCATATAGATCACGTTGCACAAGCATCCACCGTAAACTTGCATTTTGCATTTTTATTGTTTACGTGATTCCCTTTCCCGATCTCTCATTAACGTGAAATTAATTGAATTCCAAATATTTCCAAAAATCCCACAAAATATTGAGTAGAGACCGGTTCATGGACCGGGCGAGAGGGGTGCCGTAAAAACCTTCCCTTTTCGTAACCAAACTCCCGAATCCGAGAAATCTTTGGTTCCCTAAAGATCAGTGAGAATATTTTCGTTGGGCATGCGAGTCATATTTTAAATCGGTTTCTCGGATTCGGACCTCAAATCCGGGTGGCGACTCTAAAAAAAAAATGAATCTTTTGAAAATCAATAAACAAATCGAATCGGCGCATTTTTCCGCGGGCTGTCAACACCGCCCTAGATCATGGACCTCGCCGCATTTTTGCTCAAACCCAGCTTTGAGGACAGCACATCAGCATAACTCATTCCCTAAAGAGGAATAACAGGAGTCTCCAGGTCAAAACCTCCAAGGTACGCGTGGAACTCTTCCACCGTAGGACACAGCTCTTGAACACCGAAGCGAAATACATGCACTTCAGGATCCCAGAAATGGATAGTAGCATGGAGCAACTCTGGACGTATAGTTACATCCCGAATGTAGCGTATGGACGTCAACCGGTGATCACGAAAGTTCAGCCAGCCCATGCTGTCGAGTTCATCGAGCCAGGATCGAACCAGAGCTGAGATACTAACAGCCATTGGGAAAGGAGAAAGACTTTGAGTTTGGAATACAAGAGCATCTGTGAAGGGATGGTATTTATAAAGGCCATGCTTGAAGAACAGAACAAGGTTTGAAATACCGAAAGATGCCTTTCTCGGTAAGCGTGCCGCATGGAAAGTCGCAAAAGCCAGTAAGAATCTTCAAAGGGCACCTTGCAGTGGCTCTTCAAGACCCTAGGACGTGCAAACATGCTCTAAAAGGCCAAAGGGTAACCCTAGGGAACAATAACCAGTTGCAGAATTTTGGCACTATCAGGCTTGTGCCGCACGACACTATGGAAGTGCTGCACGTGACTTGTACAGTGCCGCACGGCACTGTGATTGCATTATGAACAGAGCACTTTGGTTCCGGCCTTCTCAACTTCGTTCAAAGCTTGCTTAAGCTCTTTGGTTGGTATACACATGTTATATCATGCACTCGTGACTTCCCGAAGAAGTTATTTCATCCATTTGTCAAAAATTTGCGGGGCAAGCATTTCAAGAGCCATGGTTCAAGGATACGGGGCTTCCAGTTTTAAGTTCTAAAGATCTTTTTCACTTTCACCAAGTCTTATAGGCCAGGCTATACATCTCTTTTTACTTTACACGAGCATCGTTTCATGTTCCCCAGAAAAATCCATGTTTACACAAAAATTCATTTCCTTTATTGAGTCGTGTGAATCATTTTGCATGTTCATGGTCACACACACACATTAAAATCCAAATTCCAGTTATACGATAAAGGCTCGGATTTACATGTGCAAACATAAGATTTTCAGGCTCAATTCAATTGTCAGCATAAACTACAAAGCATAACGAAAGTGCAAAAAAAAAAAAAACCATGGTCATATCCACATCATAAACAAAGGTACTCATGTCCAGGGGCATCCAGGCCCAATGCTAACTACTACTTGGCACACAGGCCACATCTAAAAAAGAACAAAATGGGCAAACAGGCGCCCAAATCAAAAACTAAGGTACGCAGGCACGGTCTAAACTCTACGACCCCTCTTGGGAGGTCGCCCACTCACTCGAAATCTCTCAGTAGTATCTGCATCATCATCCTCATCACTGCTCAGTCCGGTCTCGGCATATGGAATGCCATATCCAGAATCATCAGCGGAGTCATCATCGTCTCCCAACACCTCTTCATCTTCATCATCATCATCATCATCATGCTGCTCATGGACGCGCACAGAACGCCTCAGAACCCTGTCAGAAGGTGTGACCACTACCCGTGTGCTGCTACTAGGATTCTTCATCAAAGGCCTTGACCGAGACGGGGTCTTACTCTGCACATTGGAAAGAATTCGTGTCAGGATAATGCAAGGTGTATTTCGGAAAGGACATCGAGTAAACAGAATAGAAGGTCGCTCCACCACGGCTCACTCTCCTATGGCCAGCTCCTTTGCCACTGCTCACTCCCTTACCATGGTCAGCTCCGCCCCTGCGGCCAGAACTAGCTCCACGACCAATGGTAATGCCTAGACTCGCTCCACCACTGCGGCCGGTCACGCCTCCTACTCGACTGGTCTGTCCACCTCCAACAGCAGCGTTGCGCTCAGTCCGAGGTCGCACAACTAGGGCTATACCAAGCACAGTCTGTCTAACCATGGCCTGCAAGTTTCCAATCAGCTGATTAGATGACATGGCCAAGTCTACAGAAATCTGAGCATGCAAGGTGTCAGAAATCACAATCAATTTGACAAAGGAAATACAGAAAGAAAGCAGATGATTCACTTTACCTCCGTCAAGTCCAGAGGCTCAGGCTGTGTAACAGAAGGAACAATCACCTATCCCATCACTCCATCAACAGTGACAACCTCAATCACCCTCGTCAACTCTGGCAAAGCAGAGGCTCCAATAGCCAAGTGGTTCTCCATATCCATGTCATGAGCTAAGCATCTTGCCACATAGCCATCATAGTTCAAGTCCGGACAGAAAACAAGGTCAGTGTCCAACACCGTGTACCTCTCCAGCTCAGCCACTGTATACTCCTGTGTCCGCAACACTCGTGGAGGAAGGGGTCCAGGCACTCTGAAGAAACCAGTCCCGAGAGACTGGCGTATCACTCTCTCGCCTAAGTACCATGCCAGCCATATAGGGACTCCAACAACACATGACCCCGTGTCATATCTCTCTGCTCCTGGGAAGGTAATCGGCTCTGAGACCGCTCCACACATCCCAACAAACCTGCAAGGACATTTTGCTATCTTCAGAAATCCAAAGCACAAATGGAAAGCATGGAAACAATAATGCCAGCTCAGAAATTGGCATACTTCTTCACCATGTGTCCTATCCAGGTAAAGTCGGAAAGCTCTCAAGTTTCCCTTATGCTCACTCTTGCCCCAAAACTCTTGGGACCACCTCAGTGCTCGCGGAAGCACCTTCTTCTCTATATGAGTGTTTTCCGAAACATAGACTCCCAGAACCTCGTAAGCCCAAATCTGCATGGCTAAACGAGAAAGGAATGTCAAGCATACTGTATCAAAGACAAGGAAAGAAGTAGTTTTCAGTATCATACCTCCAGCACTCTCCAATAGCCACCAAGAGTCATGGCAACGCCTCGGCTGACAGAGCCCAGGAAACAGTACAAAGTGCACAAAGCAGCACCTCCAAAGTCAAACCTATGAGCTGTCTCCAAGTCTGCTAAAGCTGCAACCAACCCAAGTGGACCATACCCTGTCGGTTCGGGAACAACGACGCACCAAAGAGATACAACAAGTAGGCCCTTGCCATCTGCTATGCATGATCATCTGATTGTGGCTCATCATCAAAAATAGCCTCCAGTACATTGTACCTCACTGCAGCATCCCTCCCACTCGGTCTCTCTCCCAAAAAGTGCTCTATGGCACCACGGTCCAAGTGCAAACCCGAGTCAAATGGGATGGGATCTCCTCCAACCCTCAAACCTGTGATAGCTACAAAGTCCAATGGGGTGACTGTCATCTCTGCAAACCTGAAATGGAATGTGTTGGTGGTATCCCACCACTGCTCAACCAAAGCTCTCAGAAGCCTGCGATCCGTTCGCAACCCAGTCGACAGAATCTAAATAAACGGGCCGAAACCTGCAGCATCAACCGACCTCCTCACCCTCGGATGCAAAGCATTGTAATATCTCAAGGACTCAGCAGACCCTCCATAACCAGACAGAGAGCTCGTCGACTGATTCAAGACAAAGGTGCAATCTTATAAGTGCATGACAAAAGGAAAAACAACAATGAAAAACAACACAGGGTACACACTTAACAGCTTTTTCTTGGTTGAAATGTGAGTCGCCCGGTCTCGCAAGATCAACCCCTCATCATATGAGTCCTGCAGTGGGGTGTACGCATCACACCCAAAAGATATAATGAAGTGAGTCTGTGGCTCGTAAGTCTCAGGTGTAAAACGGGGCCTCCGTCTGTGAGCCCTCTCTACCTCCTCAACAACGGTCAATTGTGGGACCGCAACTGCCACCTCTGCCTCTCTCTGTCTCTCCTCTCGCTCAATGTCTCCTGGTACACTACCTTCCAGAATATTTACAAAGAGTGGGTCGCGATGAATAGTCGCTGCTAAGTCTGCATCCGATGCTCCTTCCAAAGTGTCTCTAAAAGTCACCCCTATACCTCGTGATGAACCACGTGGAGCAACAAACAATGGAGGCTCCTCTCTCTCCTCGGTCGCTATGGCCTTTATCTATACTAGTCGGGGCCGAGCCGACTACGTCTTCCACATGGACTTCCTTATCTCTCTGATCGCTACTGGCACCCACTGGAATTTGGGTCACTACCCGTTCACCACCAACCGACACGACAATCACCCTTGTAGCATCCCTAGAGGAACTACCAAATTGCGGGTCTCCCTCAACAGCCCCCTTTTCTACTCGGCACTCAACCCCTTCAATTTCCATTTCAATCTCAGAAGCGGGAGTATGTATATTGACCTCATCACCGCCACCAAGTGCCGCACGGGACTCCCTACCAACCAAACCCGACAGCACCGGGTCTCTTTCAGTCGAAGTCGGCATCTCCACCGCTCCCACATGCGACGGCATGGACTGCCCATCACCTACTACTCCAGCCGCCGCCCCTGTTGACGATGACGGCACTAAATCAACACTAGGTTACGCCGTGCGCGACTCTATGCCGGTTGAACTCGCTATAACCGAACCAATTTCGGTCAAATTCCTTATTGCCTGAACTTCCTCCTCTGAGGGATGCTGTGTCTCGTCGCCGGAAGAGGAAGAACTACCACCGCCGTTGCCAGAGTCCATCACAACTAGAGCTTTCAAAAAGTTAGGGTTTCACTCGATTTTTTGGAAGAAATCAACTGGGAAAGGTACTCAAGACGATCGGTTTACACCTCTTAGTATGTAACCGTTTGAAATTTTGAATATGGAGCCAATCCTAGGAGACCGACGGTTTTCTGGAAAAATCTTCAACCGCCAGCACCGCGCGGTTCTCTCTTTCTCTGCCGTACGATACAGTTGCCAAGGTCCATAACTTTTTTATCACGAGGTATTTCTATTCTTGCTCAGGTACTTACATTACCCATTTAAGTCCTCTATGGCATTTATCTCTGTCAAATTGATCTTCCAAAAATTTTAAGCCTTCCACGGCATTTTCCAAAAATTTTGAGCCTTCCACGGCATTTTCCAAAAAAAATTTGAGCCTTCCACGACATTTTTCAAAAATTTTGAGCCTTCTACGGCATTTTCCGGGAATTTGCAAGCATCATTTTAAAAATTTCATGTAAGCCCTTACACGTCATTTAATATTTTCACGTAAGCCCTTACACGACGTTTGAAAGTTTTCATGTAAGCCCTTACACGGCATTTAATATTTTCACGTAAACCCTTACACGGCGTTTGAAAGTTTTCCTGTAAGCCCTCATACGGCATTTAATATTTTCACATGAGCCTTCTACGGCATTGACTTTTGTTCACCAAACAAGCATTCATTTTTCCCTCGTTGAAAAATGAGGTGTCAACTTTTCACATTGCATGACAAGCCCCGCAGAACTACGTTGGTCTGATCCGTGCAAGAAGGTACGTAGGCAGCTTGAAAAAACGTGACCGCATACATGATTATTTACATGTTTTTCTGTGTTTAAGGATATCCGGGGCAACGAAATTGGGTCATCTATGTCTTTGAACGCGACTTGAATCACCCAATGATACTCGAGTCTCGTCAAAGAGGGGCAACTGTAGACACCCTAATTTGGAAGCTTCAGACATCTTTAAAAGTCCCGATGACGAAAAAAAATGCCCAAATGGAGTTTTGAAGCAATTCTTGAACAAAGAACAAAGTCAACCCAGTCCACTGTACCGTGCCATACTCCCCCAAGTACCGTGTGACCAATTTCAGCCCAAAAACCCAGCCGTTACTCATGTTTGCACCGCACGGCACAGTTGACCCAGTCAACTATACCGCACGGTACTGACATCAATCAAACCTGCAACACGTTACCAGCTCCCTCTGTTGAAAAACCGATTCCTGCTGTGTTCTTGGTCCCTAAGGCACGCAAGGGTGCCGTGTAGCCTACCATTTTTAGTGTAAACATGGGTTTACATGATGAAGGGTCTCGGCTCCCTCTCCTACAAATACCCGATCCCTCTCACTGCAAAACAAGAGAAGAAGCTAAGGGAAAAACTACTAGAAACTCTGTTGCTCCACCAAAGAACCCTCCTAAAAACCTTGCTAGTCCATACTCTGTCCAAACAAACCAAACCCTGTCCAAAACCCCCGTCGGCCACCCTTCCTACCAGCTCAACTCATACCCATTACTTTATACCTCCATTTTCCAGCTCTACCAAGTTCCTTTAACACTCACAAAACCAAGTTTCAAGTTCTAGTTCAAGTGCTCGCTTCAAAGCTTCATTCCCAAAGGTAAAAACCTCCGTTTCGCCACCGAAGTCAATCACTTTGGTATTCTGAGGGTTCGGCCAAGTTCAAGGAGGTTCCTTATACCTCTATTGAGCTTGGTGTACCAACAATGCTCAACAAAAACCAGCCACAAGAATATGGAATTTTTACAGTAGTGCTGTACGGTACTCCCATAGTGCCGCGCGGCACTTCTGTTTAAACCAAATATTTTGGAGCCTTGTTTCTCTCGGCCAATCAATGCCGTAGGGTGGTGAGGTACTTTCTGGCACATTTCCAGTCAAAAACATGATTTTTAAGTCTTAGTACATGGCTCTTCTCTCATGAGAAATCAAATTTTTCACTCCAAAATGTCAAGTTTTTAAGAGCTATGTGCTAGGAATGCTTAGCACCCCTTTTACTGTCCAAAGCCAAGTTTTTCTCACTGTCCAGTACAGTCCAAGTGCCACACGGTACTGTATTTTTCACTAAATGGTACTATCACAGTACCGCACGGTACTGTCTTGCAAATTCAAAAATTTCGAAAACCAGTTTTACTGCTCGGATAGTGGGAAAAGGTTGAGGCATTCTGTTTTAATTATTTTCTCGCATCATTCATACATGCTCATGTGTTTATTGCTTATCTGTTCATTATTATCATTAATTGTTTACTTGTTTACCGTCATTTATGTTATTATCAACTGTTTATTTGAATAAAGTTCGGCAGTAAAGTGTTTTCCAAAAAATCCCAAAATATTTAGTAGAGACCGATTTTTATCGGGCACGTGGGGTGCATTTTTCGAACGAAACCTTCCCCATGGGTAACCTGGCTCCCAAACCCAAATCTCTAATTTTTCGCAGATCAAACCCTTTTTCAGCGGCAAAAGAGTCATATTATTTTTCTAAACGGTTCCTCGGGCACCTAACATTTTCAAAAATTAAACCCCGGGTGGCGACTCTAAATTTTTTTTTCCCAGATCGCCTCTTTTTCAAAACATACAAGGAAAGTGGCACCGTCCACACCGTGCCCTCAACTATCTCTCTCACTGCCCCTGGCAAACTCTCAAAGCGCTCAAGGGAGTCTGACGAACCTCCGTACACAGGCAAGGGAGTGTGCCGCTGATTCAGAAAGCAAGTTTAAGTCTCTCAGGCAAAATTAATGAAAGCATGCAAATACAGAAATGCAAAGTAAGTACAGTGATCAAAATGCAATAACTGAAATACGTACCAGAGGACGTGCCGAGATGTGGGTCTCCGGGTCCCTTCGCAAAGTTGTCTCACAGTAGAACAAGTGCACTGGTGAGTACAGATCACACCCCAGCGGTATAAGAAGTGCACCCGTGGCACGTAAGTCTCTGGAGTGAACAGGGGCCTGCTACTCTCAGCTATCTCCACCTCCGCTGCCAAGGACAACGGCTCTCCTGCAGCCTCAACTCCTCTCTGTCTCTCCTCCAGAACCACGTCCTAAACCTGCTCAGGCACTCTCTCCTCCTCAAAACGGCAACAAAAGCCGAATCCTCCCGAAGTATCTGTGTCAGGTCTTCGTCTCTCACTCCCTCCAGTGTGTCAGCTAAAGAGAAACCTGGAGTCCAGGAAGAACCAACTGCAGTAGGAACAACCGGTGGGTCAGAACTCTCCCCACCACCAACAGTCCCTATGCCCAGTGACTGAGCCAAACCCCTGAAAACCCGAGAAGCCGTCATGGTGGGTTTAACCACCTTAGTGTATGCCTCCTCTCTAATGTCCATCTCCTTGCCACTACTACTCGAGGCCCGAGCCTCCTCAACTGTCACCATCTCACTCCCCAGGTCCCTCTTGATCACCGGGATGGCCACTGACGTCTGCTCGCCCCCTACTGGCACCTCGACAACCAAAGAAACGCTCAAAAGTTCGTTGGGTACTAAGCTCTCCTGAGAACCCGTGTCTACACCTTCCCGGCAAATCTCTGCTCAACCATAACATGCACACCGTCAATGTCCATTTCTACCTCAGAAACCTATGCACCCGTGTCCAACACGTCAACTTACATGGGTCCTGAACTGCTCTCGCCACCCTGCATGGCTACATTATCGCCTCCCGTAGCCTGATCATCAACTATGCTACTCACTGGAACATCCCTCGCCGCTACAGTGTCTGAACGGCCCATAGCGTGGTCACGGGTCTCACCCATCACCGCCGCACCACCGCTTGGTATCACCATGAGTGGCCCCTCGCCACTGTGCTCGGCACCGCTGGAACCATCCCTACTCACCTCCACCGTACGAGGTGTTTCACCCCCAATTGACACCGTGCGGTGCTCGATACCCATGGAATTTGTGTCAATCGAACCTATTTCACCTGGAATTCCTGAAACTGGAACACCCACGGCCTCCATGGCCGATGATTGTCCACCATCATACTCCGACGATGATGAACTAGCATTGTGATCGAGAAATTGGAGGAAGAAGAAGATTTCGGACAAGAGAGGAAGTTGGTTTTTGCCCAAAAGAGGTAATTGATCAAGATTTGAAACAAGGAACGTGGGAGTCAGAAATTCTGGCGGTTACAAAGTTTGGCCGGATGAATCTCTCTCAACACCGTGCGGTGCTCTTATCCAAACCGTGCGGTCCAAATTGCTCCACTGTGCGGTATACCCCCTTCCTTCTTTGAAAAATTACACTTCTCCCCCCTCTGATATTCATGTTTCCAGAAAACCCCCTTAAAATTGTCAAAACGTCAATTTAAGTCCTCCATGGCATTTTCCTTTGATAAATTGATTTCCCAAAAATCATTTTAAATCCCCCAAATTATTTTTAACGGCTTTCAGAGCCCCCGAAATTATTTTTAACGGCTTTTAGACCCCCGAATTATTTTTAACAGCTTTCAGAGCCCCCGAAATTATTTTTAACGGCTTTCAGATCCCTCGAGATATTTTTAATGGTTTTCGAGCCCCCGAAATTATTTTTACGGTTTTTGAACCCCCGAATTATTTTTAACGACTTTCAAAGTCCCCGAAATTATTTTTTAACAGCTTTCAAAGCCCCCAAAATTACTTTTTAACGACTTTTAGAGTCCCCGAAATTATTTTTAACGGTTTTCGAACCCCCGAAATTATTTTTAACGACTTTCAGAATCCCCGAAATCATTTTTAACGGCTACCTCTAGCCCCCGAACCATTTTTAACAGCTACCCCGAGCCTCCGAATCATTTCTCTCACTTTGCAAACATCGTTCGTTTTTCTCGCATTGAAAAATGAGGTGTCAACTTTTCATAACAGCCCCGCAAAAGTACGATTGGTCTGATCCTCACAAACGAGGTACGTAGGAAGCTCTGAGCTCGACCAAACTTCTTATTGATTTATCGCACAGTTAGTCAGATTGGGATGTCCGAATCTTCAAACACGACTTACACCAACATAATGGTGACTAAGCCGCGTCGAAGAGGGGCAACTGTAGACACCCCAATTTTGATGACTCGTGTATCCCCAATGATGAAAAAGCACACGAAATATAGCTTGAAACGGTCCCTTGGGTCAAACAGGTCAAAAGAACCAAAACCCCAAAATCACTTGAACCGCACGGCTTCATTTCCCAAACTGTACGGTCCAAACCTCCACCTATACCGTGCGGTATGATAATGTGCACCGTGCGGTGCACTTTGAATATCGTACGGCTCCCATGTCCTGTCAACGGGATTCCAGGGGTACCCAGCAGCTCAATTCGATTGCGTAATACGGCAAAGCCTACTCGTAGCCCATCATTTTGCGTACGAATCTCAATCAAGGGAAGAGAGTACGGCACCTTTTCGCTTATATATATCCACCTCCGTGAAACGGTTCAGGGAGAGTTTTTTACCCGGCATACGTACCCCTCGAAATCAAAAACTATACTGTTAAATCCTTGCCTCTCAAAACCTTGCTATCCCTAGTCACTACATTCTCATAATCCAAAAAAGCTACTTTGTTCTACAAATCCGAAAGCCAAAGCCTTCATTCTCGCCCCAACCGGTCTGTTTTCAAGGTATCAAACGTGTTTTGATTCAAACTTGGTTCTTCTGAGGGGAGTACTTGCTGGGTTTAGGAGAGGTTCCATACCTCCTCCGAATCCGGCGAATTCAAATTTTATCAAATGGAGTGACCCATGAGTCATTCTCGCCTTTGAGAAAATGCCGTGAACACTTTCAATGTGTTTTACGACGTTTGAACAATAGAGGTACATTATAAACCTTTTTTAGAAATTTTCTAGTTAAGAAATCATGGTTTTTGCCCTAAGAAAACATCCATTTGCTTCTCCGGTCCGAGAGCACAGCTTTTGAAAAATACCTAACAGAATCACCGTACGGCTTCAGCAATGGCACCGCGCGGTGTAAGTATTGACATTGTACGGCACAGGGGGTAAAATCTCATTTTCGATGCTCTATTTTATGAAATTGTGTTATGTTTTCTTAAAACTTACAAAGGTTTTATCACAGATTACCCCCCCTGTATTTCTGGTTCTTACAATTAAGCCCCCTCCATTTGGTTAATTATTTCATTTAATTGTTTATTTGAATAACGTGTGATATAATTGTTATTATTCACTTCTTTAAAGTGTTATTTCTTTTCTTATTTAGTGTTCATGTGAATAAAGTTTTTATTATAAAATCTTTTCAGAAAAATCCCACAAATATTTAGTAGAGACCGGAAAATTCTGGGCACGCGGGGTGCATTTTCGAACAAAACCTTCCCCGCGGGTAACCTGGCTCCCGAACCCAAATCTCTATTTTTCGCAGATCAAACCCTTTTTCAACGGCACAAGAGTCATATATTTTTCTAAACGGTTCCTCGGGTACCTAACATTTTCCAAAAATTAAACCCCGAGTGGCGATTCTAAATTTCCTCTTTCCTTAAGTTCGCCCCTTTTTCACAACGAAAACCGCGGGGGCCCCGAACGTCCACAGGTCCCCTTTTACTCATAACACATATTCACTCAACACTTAGTCAATTTCATCATTTCTCATCATTTCCCACATTACCCCAATATTATTTACGAAAAACTAAAATAACTAAATGCTCACATTGATCAAGTCGAAAATAGCTTCGGACACTTCTCTCTCATCTCGTCTTCCCATTCCCATGTCGATTCTTCGCTCCCGAAATTATTCCATAATACCCGAACCAACTGAATTGTTTTACCCCTTAGCATTTTCTCTTTCGTGTCCGTAATCCGTATCGGCTTCTCCCCATATGACGCATAGGCCTTTAGCTCTAATTCGGACCATTCTAACACATGTGACGGATCCGGCTCGTATGTCTTCAACATTGATACATGGAAAACATCGTGAATCCCCGATAACCGTGGCGGCAAGGCCAAACGATACGCGACTTCCCCGATCTTCTCTATGATGTCAAACGGCCCGATATAACGCGGTGACAATTTACCCCCTCGTCCAAAACGCGACAAACCCCAGCGCGGCGATATCTTGAGAAATACATGATCTCCCACTTCAAACGATAGCAGACGTCTACAGCGGTCGGCATAACTCTTTTGGCGACTTTGGGCGGTTAGTAAGCGTTGACGAATCACCTTGACCTTCTCGATTGTTGCCTCTTGAGCTTCCTTAAGCCTTTTCCAAATCACTCTCATGTTATCGGCGGTTTCGTTAACTAATTCGGGTCCCACCAATGTCGCTTCACCCAATTTGGTCCAACACACATCGGCGATCTACACGGTCTACTGACAAAGCCTTGAAAGGCGCCATCTCAATGCTCAATTGGTGACTATTGTTGTAAGCGAATTCGACTAACAACAAGTAATCCTCCCAACTACCCCAAAAGTCTAACACGCATGCCCGTAACATATCCTCCAAACTTTGAATCGTTCTCTCGGATTGCCCGTCGGTTTGCGGATGGTACGCAATACTAAACAACAAATTTGTTCCAAGCGCGGCTTGCAAACTTTACCAAAATCGAGCGGTAAAACGCGGATCTCTATCGGACACAATCGATACCGGAATCCCCTGAAGCCGAATAATCTCCCGAATATACAAACGGCTTAGTGCCTCTACCATATCGGTGACTTGAATTGGTAAGAAATGCACACTCTTGGTAAATCGGTCCACTATAACCCACATGGCATCGTGTCCCCTTGGCGATCTCGGCAAACCCGTTACAAAATTCCATCGTCACGTTTTCCCACTTCCACTCGGCTACCGGTAATGGTTGTAACTCTCCCGCCGGCCGTTGGAGCTCCGCTTTCACTTGTTGGCACGTTAGACACCACGATACAAAGATAGCCACGTCCCATTTCATTCCCAGCCACCAAAATTGTCGACGCAAATCGTGATACATTTTCGTCCCACCTGGATGTACGGCTAACGGTGAATGGTGAAACTCTCGCAAAATCTCATCCCAACACGTGATAGGCATGAATAACTTCCCTTTGAAACGCAAGCTTTGGTCGGAGTGGATCATCCACCCAACCGGTGCTTCACCGCTAAGAAACTTGACACGAAAGTTGCCTGCTTCCTCATCCGCTTGTTGTGCCTCAACGACCCGAGTAGCTAATGTCGATTGAACCGTTAAGTTGCATAGCGTCACCCCCTCACAAATCTCCTCGCAATGCATCGCGTAAAAACCCAACTCTTCCATCATCTTCCACTCGTCGATCGCCAAACTTGCTAAACTAGCCAGTTTCCTACTAAGTGCATCCGCCACTACATTCGCTTTCCCCGGGTGATATTGCAATTCGAAATCATAATCTTTCATGTGTTCCATCCAATGGCGTTGTTGCAAATTAAGCTCTTTTTGTGAAAATAAGTACATTAGGCTTTTATGATCCGAAAACACTTCAAAATTTTCACCATAGAGGTAATACCTCCAACTTTTCAAAGCAAAAATAACGGCCGCAAGTTCCAAATCGTGAGTCGGATAATTACGCTCGTGATCCTTTCATTGACGAGTCCCGTACGCTACCACCTTCCCATTTTGCATCAAAACGCATCCAAGCCCTTCCCGCGAGGCATCACAATAAATGGAGTATCCAACTCCACGTTCGGGCACGATAAGAATAGGTGCAGAAGTTAGTCGTTTCTTCAATTCGGAAAATGCCGCATCACACTTGTCATCCCACACGAATTTTGTTCCCTTGCGAGTTAGTCTAGTCATAGGTGCCGCTAGGCGCGAAAAATCTAGCACCAATCGACGGTAGTAGCCGGCCAAACCCAAAAAGCTCCGAATCTCGAAAACACTCTTCGGACGCTCCCAATTCAAAACCCACTCAATTTTCCCCGGATCCACGGGAACTCCGTCTTTCGATACCACGTGCCCCAAGAATTTGATCTCGGACAACCAAAACTCGCATTTACTAAGCTTGGCATACAATTGATTCTTTCTCAAGAGTTCAAGGACAATGGTGAGATGAGATTGGTGATCTTCCTCGGTGGGAGAATGAACAAGGATATCGTCAACAAAGACAACCACAAAGCGAACCAAATAGGCATGAAAAATTCGGTTCATCAAGTCCATGAAAGTAGCGGGAGCATTGGTTAAGCCAAATGGCATGACCACGAATTCATAATGGCCATATCGGGTGCGGAAAGCGGTTTTAGGAATGTCTTCACGATGAACCCTCAATTGGTGATAACCGGACCTCAAATCAATTTTGGAGAAACAAGTCGCACCCCGAAATTGATCAAATAAGTCATCGATTCTAGGCATGGGATACTTATTCTTAACGGTGACGCGGTTCAACTTACGATAATCTATACATAACTGAAGCGACCCATCCTTCTTTTGCGCAAATAGAGCTGGCGCTCCCCATGGTGACGTACTCGGTCGGATAAAGCCCAAATCTTGTCATTCTTGGAGTTGTACTTACGTTCTCTCAATTCGGTCGATGCAAAACGATATGGAGGCATAGAATCGGTGTGCTGACAGGTAACAAATCTATCACGAACTCAATCTCCCTATCGGGTGGCAAGCCCGGTAACTCCTCCAGAAACACATCCAGGAAATCACAAACTACCCTCGGCAACTCCCCGCGCGTGGACAAATCCTCATCTAATGTTAAACTAGCCAAAAGGCACGCAATAGATTCCCTTCCCCACGGACCACACAAATACGGCTCAATTGGCTCCTTGCATTCCCCAAAGAACTCAAAACAACCACCCTTCGGCATACAAATACGGACCCGACGCTTATAACAATCAATAGTGCGCGTGATATGTTGACAACCAATCCATTCCCAATATAACATCAAATTCGGACATGCCCAAGACAATGAAATCAAATACAAACCGACGATCCCGGATAACCAACTTACAACCCCGACATATGCGATCAAGTGGTGTCCTACTGCCCAATGGTGTATCAACAAGCAATGGAGGGTCCAAGTTATCGGTGTCTAACTCCAATGCACGTACAAATGAAGATGCAATAAAGGAATGCGATGCGCCCGAATCGAACAAAACCTTAGCAAAGGAGTTGAAAAGAAGAAATGTACCCCTCACAATGGAAGTCTCTGGAACCTGAGGAGTAGTAAGTGGTGGCAGTGGTGGTAACGGTGTAGAAGCTGTGATATGGTAGGCTCTCCCCAGTGCGGTCTGACTCTAAGTATGCCCACCCCTCTGAACGGAACCCTGACTTGGTGCTGAAGAACTCGCACCCCGCTAAACAAAACACTGACCCTGCCCGGTAGAATCATGCTTGTACTGAGACTGACCAAATGAACCCTTCAACTGACCAAAACTATGCCCACCCCTCAGCTGCTGCATAGACCCAGACTCACTACGCACTCCACCTCCTCGAGTGCAATTCTTAGTCACATGACACATTTTCCCGCAATTGAAGCAAGTGCCCAAAAACTGAATACCTTGAGATTGAGGACTTGACAGGAAAAGGACAATACTGACGGATGTGACCGGCGCGATTACAATGATGACAAACCAACGGTGGTCGAACCGAACCACCCCGAAAGCCCGATGGAGTAGGTGCCCGAAAACCCGATTGGCTATGCGATGCTTGAAATTGTTCCCAAGATCTCTTATGCCCTTGCCCCCGTAAAAGCCCGACGGTGCGCTCAGGGTAGTTTGTGCCGGTCTAGGTACCTCTTTCTTCGCCCCACTCGTGGCCTCACCCGGAACCTCAAGCGCCCTAGCCGTTTCCAACATAACGGCAAAAGTCTTGCAACGAGACGCAATCACAAGGCTCTTAAATGGTTCATCTAAGCCCTTCATAAATCTCTTGCACTTCCTCTCCTCGGTATTGACCAACTCTGGCGCAAAACGGGATAATTGTTGGAATCTCATGGAGTACGCCGAAATCGACATGCCCAACTTCTTCAAGTTCTCGAATTGGTCCCTATATTGGTCCCTAAGTGATTCCGGGAAATATTGGTTTCCGAAGATCACCTCAAACTCGGCCCAAGTAAGATTTTTGACATCTGGTTCCTCTACACCCCGCGCCACCCTATCCATCCTCCCAGCATCCTTCCTAATTGCCAACACCGACTCCCACCACTCATTAGCCTCTCCGGTTAGTTGACATGCCACGATACTCACTCTAGTATTATCATCGTGGATGGCGAGTGCGGTAAAAAGCTTACGCATTTCAGCAAGCCAATGGTTTGGTGCAATGGGGTCACTCACATCCCCGTCAAAGGTTGGCGGGTTTATACAGCGAAATTCTTCCTGGCATCCCTAGCCTCCGAACCCTCAATGGTTGGTGTTACCTTTAATAGATTTTGGGCCGCGAAGGCCGCCATAATGGCCGCAACTTGGGCAAGTACAAGTTGTGGCTCCGGTTGTTCCACATCTTCCTCACGCCTCTCATCGTGAACCTCGGTATCCTCATGACGCGCATTAGGCTCATCCTCAACCCTCTCATCGCGATTCCGATTTCGGTTCCTTCCCTGACGCGTAACCCTACCACGTCTAACTTCTCCTCTTGGCGGCATAGTTCTGTAAGAATATACGAAAAAAAGATTTTCATTAAACTCCACATTATACCATAAATGAGGTCCAACCCTCCAACGCTTCCCAAAACGGGTGCAACTCCACACGATGCTCGATAAACACTAACGAAGCATTACAAGTGTTCCATGATCATGAATGTCATACAAGCACACACAATGCATGAGAAAACATGATTTCATAAAAGATTTAATGCAGTGGTTTAAACTCCGAGACTTAGGCCATATTCCGCTAACTCAAAAAAACCAAAAAGCTAGCTTATTTCTAAAACCGAGGCAGACACTTTCTCACAATACATCACATAAAAAGTCGTGAAAAGCCAAAAAAACAAAAAACTCTCTTACCGGAACACCCTCTTAGAGTCTCCCCATGGTTCCTAGGTTTTCGAACCTAAAGCTCTGATACCAAGTTGTAACACCCCAAATTTCATAACCATAAATAGTTACATAATCCACGTGGAGGTCAACACCTTCCATGGTAAAAGTCAAAGTACATGTTCAAAGTCAATGATAGTCAAAGTTTAAGGTACCCGAATCAAATACATAAGCCGAATAGTCTTCACAAGTTTCTAGTAAAAAATACATGAATTACAAGTTAAACATTCATCTTTTCAAAAAGTAATACTAGTCCAAGATGATCATGTGACTTGCCCAATTAGCTTTCAAAAGAATGAAGTCATGCATGCACATCCACACGCTAAATTATGTTCCGCTTTGTTGAGTACCTGAAAATTATAAGGGTGAGCTCACTAGCCCAGTAGAAAAACATCTATCTATTCTAAATGTAAATGAGATGCTCATGAGGTACAACAAAGAGAGGAAATCAAATATGAGTAACCAAATAAGTCACGGAAATTCGAATGTAAGAGATTAGTTCAAGATTTGTCACATAAGATCAACAATCACTCTGTTGTGTCCAATACATACCCGGTGTACCACTCATACTCTCTGCACACTCTTATCATGCGTCTTATTCAATTATCGCATTCAATATATTCCGGGCATACCATATAGGCCCGTGTCACTCTGGGCATGCCATATAGGCCCCGTGTCACTCCAGGCATACCCTTTCGGGCTATGGACACCCGTCGGGCGGCCACCCACACGATGGAGTTGGCTCCCCGGATTCGATTTGATTTTGAAAATGATTTTGGAGTCGCCACCCGAGTTTAAGGAATGAACCCGAGAAACCAAAAGATTGACTCGTTATGCCCAATGATTTTGAAAATGGTTTTATCGGTCGTGCGAAAACCTTTTTGTTTCCGGGTTCGGGGGTTTGGTTACGAGAGGTGAAGGGTTTTAATGCACCCCCGTCGCTCGGTCCGTGAACCGGTCTCTACTTAATAACTTGTGGGATATAAAATGCGTAGAATTTGGCTTTGAACACATAAACATAATAAAGAGCATGTACGCAAGATAAACACAATGTATGATACAACGGTGTATGTACGATTACAATGACATGATGATGATCATGTATGATTATGATATAAACAAAATTATGAATGATCAGAATAAGATGAAGTCAGAAAATAAGATTAGAATGAGCAATGGAAGTAATGAAAGATACAGCAACTGTCTATCAATCTGTTAATAGAATAGAGGTTGAGCGCCCAAGGTCAAGGTCACCCAAGGTCTCAATTTAAACAACTCAACTCTTGCTTTTCTGGTTTCAAGAATGCTTTGTCTTGATCATAAACATCTCTACAACTGGCTTTCAACCCACAAATCCAAAACACAATCTTAACAAAGCGTTCAAGAGTGATTTTAACCAAAACATGGATTTTTTGAACATTTAGCTTTTGAGAAAAGGTTCAATATCAAGGTTAAATTTGAATTGAGAGAAGAAGAAAGAGTTGAGGACAGATTGAATTATGCATATGATGAACTCACACACACTTGAGATAAGATGATAACAACAATCAGATGAGCAAACTGCAATAACTGTCCAGGAACCAAGCTGGGCGCCCAAGGTGAGGTTGGGCGCCCAAGGTGATCCTTGGCTCTCACTTTCAATCAATCTCACTTTTGTTTTATTATTCATGTATTCACAACCTCTTTATCAAAATCTTCTGAAAATGATTTTCAACAACAAACAAGAGCTAAGAGGCATGATTCATGAATAATAAACAAGTTTATTGATTTTGTTTCTTTGATTATTCACAAAAAAATTAACAAATGAGTAATAAGAACTTGAGAGGAGAGAGAGATGAACAAGTATAACACTATAACACACACACACCCCTCTAAAATGATGATGATATGATATATAATGATGATTAGAGAATAAAATACACAAAACATCAATCTGTCCGGAGCTTATTTGTAAATTTTGGGCCCTGTAAAGGCAGAATCTGGAAGATCATAAAACTAGACAGTTATAGCTCTTCAAATTATCTACGTTTTGATATATAACTCGTCGAAAACGGAGTTTGGTGTAAAACGTTATGCCTAAAATACCAAACTGGCTTTCTGGTGCAGGTTTGAGCGCCCAAGGCCACCTTGGGCGCTCAACCCCTGTAAAACTGGAAGTCTTAAAAATCTTTTTCTTGATTTTTATGACCTTGTAGACTCACAACAAGTACAAAGAACTTGTGTGAACCTACTGGTCTCCCTCAGAGGGACCAAAACTTGGATTGATTGATGATTTTTCTACCTTTTTGGCTTGAATAAGACTTGGACTTGATGTTTTGGTTGGTGAAGGCTTTCGAGATCAGTTTATGGACTCAAGACAGTTGGTTTTGGTTGTATTTGAAGTTGCTTAGACTGATTTTGGTTTTGCTTTTAAGGAATGGTGGTGTTCAAGGCTTGAAGATGGATTTTTGGTGTGATTTAGGTGGGTTTTTGGTAGTGTGGAAGGGTGAGGACAAAAATATGTTTATGGTTGAGTGTTTACGAATGGAAGAGAGTTGTATTGTTGGTTTAGAGAGAGGGAGTAGCAGTAGGAGAGTGAGAGTGAGAGAGGCTAAGAGAGAATGAGAGAGTGAGGGAGGGGGTATATATAGAGTGAGAGTGAGTGAGGGAGTGAGTGGGTGAGTGAATGAGTGAGTGAGTGTTGGACGTGTTTAGGGGGGACAGACGCTCCTCTTGTAGCAGAATCTCATGATTACTGTAACTGACTGGTGTACAGGTTGGGCGCCCCAGGTGAGGTTGGGCACCCAGGGTGTGTTCTGTAGAATTTTGACCAAACTTCGCGGGGCTACCCCGAGTGCTACCGAACTCCGATTTAGGCATGGTTTGAAGCATTGGAAAGGTGATTGAGTCTATTTTCTAACCCAAGTGGTCTCAAAGCCAAATGATTTGTACATCCAAATGTGTGACCATTTTACCCTCAAGAGGTCGGGAAAATGGGTCATTTTAGTGAAATGTGCATATCTCCCTCATTTCAAAATGGATTGGGACGTACTATATATCGATAAAGAGGGTTTTGAATGTACTAAAAGGTGGTGTAGGCTTGGGTTTGTTTTGAGGACGATTTTGGTGGGTTTTGGTGGATGTTTGAAGGATTTGTCAAGTTCAAGCCTTGTTTCGGTCCTCAAGGTAAACATCATCGGTCCTTTTCATCATCGGGAATGCTTGTGAGTATCTCGGGTTCAAAATCGGGGTGTCTAGATGGGCCCCGTGTCAATCTTTTCATCCATTAATATCATTTCATGCTCATTCTCATCAATTAAGTGTCCATGCAATAGCTCAAGTCAAATCAACGTTCAAAAACTCTAATTCGATCAACTATCACCACCCTAGTGTCGTTAGGTGTCAAACACGCAACTCGAACCCCGAGGAAACTTAAGGAATCATCAAATATGCCAAATTATACTCATGACACGTATCTCAAGGTGTTTCAAGTCGATTGGAATGGTTATAGTATGTACGTTGCACAAAACGGGCCAAAAGGGGTCAAAGGAGCAAAAACTGCACGAAGGGAGGTTCGGATCGATCCAAAATCAACTGTTCGTCTACTAAAATAGTTTGGATCGATCCAAAAAAGTTTGGATCAATCCAAACAGGTCCCGAGCAGAAATTTTCTCAAATTAAGGATGATCAAAGGGGGTTTGTTTCGGGTGATTTCAAGGGCATGAATGGACATGTTGGGCTACAATTCAAGGGTTCAACAACAACAATAACTCAATGTATAATCTTATAGCTTGATTCACAAGTTCTCTCAATTCAAATGAAAGCAAGAACAAGGCACAAACCAATAACCTTCCAAATTGAATCAAATCAAAGAGGGAATGTATGGATTGGATCAAATGACTATCAAATTGACTTGGGGACCATATGAGAAAGTATGGAACATGTATATTTCAATCCCAAACAACTGGGAAATGACTTCATGAGGGACTTCAACAAGAATGTAAAGAAAACAAGTCAAAATGGGGATACACCCACAAGCAATCAACATATTACATTGAGAATTGATAGAGATTCCCCTACCTCTTGTGATTGAGCTTGAAAACCACTTCCAAGAGTAAAACCCTAACCCTATCTCTAACTCCAAGCAAAGCTCTCCAACTCCGGTTGGAAAAGAGTACACCAATGCATAGATCTCGAGATTTTGAGAAGCTTTTGTGAAGGGAGTAGGTTGGGAACTTGAGTTTTAGCTTGGGTTAGTGAGAGGATTGAAGAAGGTGAGTAATGGAGGAGAGAGGGAAGGGGGCGGCTGGTTTTGGGGAGGAGGGAGGTGAGTTTTTGGTCTCTCTCCTCTCCACCACACATTACATACTCACACACACCCCACACAATTCAAATAATTGCACTCTAAGTCCAAAAGTGGCTTGTGTAAGTCAATTGGGTCCCTTTTTACTCATAACACATATTCACTCAACACTTAGTCAATTTCATCATTTCCCACATTACCCCAATGTTATTTACGAAAAATAAATATAAATTTCTGAGTCTTTACAAAAGCCTTCAAAGCCCTTCAGAATCCTTCAAGCCTACATCAAGCAAGACACCTTTTTAGATCAAAGCTTCGAAGCTCTAAAGAACGCTACGCAAATCATCAATCTCGTTCTACCAAATTGAAGAAGAACTCAAATTCCAATTTGAGACCAAGCTCCAAAGTCCTCAAATCAACATCTGCAAATCCGCATCTCCTTCAGCAAAATTGACGAAAATCTCAGAAGCCGATTTGAGAAGAAACTCCACAGCCTTAAGTCAACGGTCACAAATTCGCTATATTTTTTCAACAAAATTGAAGAGATCAAACAATTCAACTTGAGAAGAAGCTTCAAAGCCCTCAAGTCAAAATCCGTCAAATTCGTTGTCAACTTCGCGAAGACCAAATAAGTTTTTGTCTTTCAATTCGAGAACAAGCTCCTAAAGAGAAGAATCAGAGGATTAATTTCTTTGATTAGAAATTGTTACAAAGATTGTAAACCCTAATTTTTCAATCAATAAAATTGACTTTTTAATCAGCATGTTTCCGTCTTTTTTGCAGACTCGAAATTTGTGTGATACATAAGTATTTGGATGAAAGTATATCAATTATCATTGATTTAGGCCTCTAAAATAGTAAATAAAGCAACCACTAGCCGGTTTGACAACGTTAGAAGAAAGAGGGGGAGCGTGATGCATTTCACGAGCAAAATGATACAAAGATAAGTCAAACTTCAAAAAACTCGTGCTCTACGGGCCATATGGGTACACTCTTAACAAACAGCATAGTTCGAGGGCTCCCTTTTCAATCTAGAGCAAACTCTTGAGAAGGAACTTGAATAATCGAGTACAACTGTCCTAGGCATTTTGTTAGTCCATTAAACTTTATTCAGGGACTCCAATGACAAATTCTTGCTGTATCACATATGGACAGGAAGGAAATCAATAGTCTTTGCATTTGGCAACGTCAAAAAGGGAGATGTACTTGTCTACTAAATGCACAATTAATGCTTATACAATTTCATGCAGCAACTTATTTGAGAACACTCCCGAGTACTATCAACTCTTCTTCCAAACTAAACACACAGTGCATAGACTAATGCAAAGTTTTTCAAACTAAAACCAGAAGAAAAAACATAATTCAGCTACTTATGAACTTATTCCCTACAGAGAGAGGGAAAAAAAAAATGATCAATTGTCCTTTTCTTTTCCTTCCTTCGGTGACGACTTGAACCAAGGTACCCACACTGAGGTTGTCTCTTGGTACACCCTGTATGCTTCAGCCCTATAGTCTTTTTCCAGCATCCGCCTCTCCACGAGCACGGTGACATATGCTAAGCACATGCTATTTATCAGTGCCCCAACCGCGGTCCAACCGCACCCAAGGTTCCACCCTAAGATTACCAGTCCCCACCACCACAATTGCTCCCCAAAGTAGTTGGGGTGCCGAGAGTAACGCCAGATGCCCTTGTCAAGATTTGGCATAACTAGCTCGCCTAGTTGTTTTAGTTCTTCGTTTCTTGTCACAAAATCGTAGAGCTGTGTGTCAGCGTAATAGGCAATGACAATACCGGTTACGCAGATGACAACAGCGAAGAAATCCCAGATATTCCCTGGCTTGTCAACTGAGTGGATAACATAAAAAGGCATACTGATTCCAATCAGAAACACCTGTGCCAAGTTTTTGTTTTTAACAAGGAAAAAACAGGCATTAGGTCTCCAGAAAAGCACGTACTGACAATTTATCAAGCGCATATTTTAAAGGACATTAGTTTTTTTTTTTTTTTTGGAAAAAATGGTATCAACAATCTATTGAGCAGACAATAATGTTGAAAAATAAATGTTGTTGCACATGAAAATATTGAAGAATAAGCAAAGGTCCATTTGAATGGATGAACTACACGTAGAAATCTCTTTGTTTTAGCCTTTTATAGAGCTCACAAGAGGTAAGTAACAGCGTTGTTGTAGAACATCCTCCCATGGACCACATCAAACCTCTTAGGTCATTGGATACTGTCACTAAGGTCAGATTTCACGGCCCGTGAGTTTAGCAAGAAAAACCATCGAAATCTTCCCCGTGGCAATGGCCAAACATAGCCCTATATAACAAACACTGAGGTGGCTGGGTAGAGAGTTTGGTTCAATGTGAAGAGCCTTTTAGCCATTCCGGGGGGGAGAGAGAGAGGGGCATTGGACTGGATCCCGTTTGTACTTTTTGATGTTTACATTAATTTAAAACAAATCAAACCAAGCCTCAAGTCCCAAGCAAGGATTCTGTCAAAAGGAACTTTATTTGGACCAACAGAAGCTCCAAATTTTACTTGGGGTTCAGTTTAATCGGTTACAATTAAACCGTAGTGTAAAGAAGAAGAGCAAAGGTACAAGAAGAAATGTAGTTAGTTACCTGCTGAGCAACGTAAATGGGAAAGAAGCAAATCCACCACCAGCTCTTGCCATACTGTTGGCGCATGTCGTTGAATCTCCAATCCTCTCTGGCCCCCCACTGCCACTTTTCACGGCGGAAGTAGTTGTGAGTCAGCCTCATAGACCACGCCCATGTTATCAGCATCACTGCCCTTGACCTCCACGGATTATACTTTGCAAGAGGGTGAGTTGCATAGTAATGCATAAGCAAGACTGGTATGACTGTCCAATACAAATCTATCAACTGCACTCATCAATATCAAACACTTCAAAACAAGGATGATTGGTGAAAATGAAAGGAACTAAACCAGTTAAACGAAAAAGAAAAAGATTAAGTCAGAAGCGATTATTGGTATGTTTATTCTGGCGAGAAAACATTTTGACATTTTATCTTGAAAAGTATTTTCTGCGGACAAGGTTCTATAATTGGTTGCTGACTTGAAAAGTGGTGAGTCATGGTGGGAATGGTGGTGGTGCTGGTAGTAACATTTTCCCATTTTAAAACAAAATTGACTAATTTTTCAAACATATTTTGACTAAGTTTCCGTTTTGAACTAAAGTTGTAAACAAATCATCGGGACGCATAATGGTAGATGTCGAAGTGCAACAGTATAAATTTTCAAATGATACGTAGACGAGTAGGGTGCAGCGGTTGTATATTTTCAAAAACATTTGCGAGGAAAAGAACTTTTATAGTGCCTAAATCAGCCGGTAAAATATTGGTGGCAAATGAATTGACTGATATGTATGGGGAACTGTCCTATACGCCTGCGATTTTCCATCTAACCAGTATTTCGCAGTATAAGGGTATAGAAAGGCAGAACCAATACATATACGCTACGTAAATTAAAAACTTCACTTGGAACATGACATGGAGTGCTGCTATGGAGCACGGCGTAACTTACCGAATTTTGATACCAGCTGACATGCTCAGCAGCTAGCTTCCTAGTTGGCACTGCGTGGTTCAGGCGGGAACGAAACTTCAGTCTATTTTGAAGGAAAAAAATGCTGCTATGGAGCATGGCGCAATTTACCGGATTTTGATACTTTTTTTTATTATTATTATAGGACATGGAAGACAATCACCATATCGATTTAGAAGAGGGAAGACCAAAAAGGCCTAGTATTCGATGAACATGAAAAGGCAAATGAAGACGAGGGTGATGTTAGAAGAAGCGACAACGCCTACTTTTGGAATGGCAATCAACACACGTGAAGAAGTATTTGTGTTACAAGGAATATGCTCGAGAAAAGGGATTTGATACAATGAAAGGAATATCAAAAACAGAAGATGGAATTTCGAGGTACGTCACTCTTGCATGTGCTAGGGCAGATAAACCAAAAAGCTCTTGAAAGAACTCTTTTACAGGCAGACCATCTGTTAAAGATGGTTGTAAAGTGATGATAAACGCAATATTAGGGTTCAATGTACAATTTTATCGATGTAACAAGCACTTAGGTTCTCGTACAAGAAAGTAACTAGACAACAACAACAACAACACAATAATAACATAACCCATCTAGTCCCCAATCATTGGGGGTATGGGCGGGGACAATTGGAGACAGATCTAACATTTGGCAATATGCACAAAGTGGCTGCTCTAAGAGTACCACTGAAACAGTGGCCCCCTAAACCTCCAAGAACCGAAGAGCTACAGGGACGTTTTGCTACAGAATCATACCCTCAAATTAAAGCCGAAAGGCATAGGGAGGGCAGGCCTAAAGACCCAAATTAATTTTTGTGCTCATTTCCAGCAACTAGAGCTGGAAAAAGAAATATAAAAAATCACAGGCGTTTCATCGAACAGTTGAAAGGCAAGTGGAATTGATTTGTTGGTAATGGTTATCGCCTCCTCGACGAGATCAAAACGTTTCAGAAGTCTTTTTCTTTATTGTTCAATTTTAATTTCAGATTAAACACGTAAACTATTTGATCCCAAAGCAGCTATCCACGTCAACGGGTAAGCAAAAACCCGTAACAATTTCGTGTTCTCGATCATTTTGTTACTACTATTTGTTTTCCATCTTACCAAACATCAAAACACTAAAAGCTAAAATCGAAACAAAACCCTATTAAGCTGAAACAAACAGAGCGTGAATTCACTCACCCAGTGGCAAGATTGGAAGAGACCAATGATCCAAAAGAGTAGATCAACGTTGAGGAAGAAGAGGAGATTGGCCAGCAAAATAGGGTGTTGGTAGCACCAAATCCACACAAGAGACATAAAGTGGCTGCTGCCATTGGTTGGAGAAGAAACATCACACCCATGTTCACCACAGTTGCCAAGGAAATAGTGATAGAAAAGTAAGGAGGGAAGAGGAGCCAGAAAAGCAATCACTGCATTGTTCAAATTTCTACCCATGATGTTGTTAAGAGCTAGCTAGGGTTGGTCTCTTTCTATTGAGTTTTGGGACGGGCGGAGATTTTTGATCTAGAGTCAATAATATCAGTGTTAGTAACAGAAAAATGTCAACGGTTATCTTTTGGAAGACGGACAGTTAATGTGCAAATTTCGGATAGAGCAGTCCCAGAAATAAACAAGAACGGTTCAGATCGGAGCAATATTCTGAATCCGGAACCAAAATATAATTCCTTAGTACGGTTGTGTCATATACTCGCATGGACAAGGCTACAATACACACCACTTATTTGATACACACCCCTATAAAAGTTATGAATTTTTTATAAAAATTCCAAGACACACCAAACTGTTACGAATCATAGAAAATGTTACGAATCATATCGCGAAAAAGTTACGAAACATTAAAAAATGTTACGATTGCCAATGAGCTGACACAATCTGTACCATACAATAAGTGCATATGATACACACCTTCAATAAATGTGTATTGTAGCCATTTCCATTTCGCATAAACCACTTTTGCTTAATTAGCTCGACTTTCATCTACTAGTCCATGGTGGTCGAAACCTACTATGATTACCTTCATGGGTCCCGCGGCTTGCCCAGAGTCTCCATAGGTTTTTATAAATGATCTCCTCTTCTTACCCTCTTTTGCTGAATATTAATAAAAATGAGCACGAAATACTTGGCCTTCTGTATGTAAAAATACATAAGAAGTTGAGTCAAGTATGGCAAGAGAAAATATTAGGCCAGCTGTACATAAATTGCGTATGTAAAATACCTAAGAAGTTGAGTTGAGTATAGCAAGAGAGACAGAGAGATACATTAAGAAGTTGAATGATGGATACGCCCGTGCAATATTTTTGTATGTCTCAAATAGAGAGAAACTCTCCAAATCCTTCCATGGATGGATTCGAATTCGAAAAACCACGTAAATATCTTGTGTACCTGTTAGTGTCTGATTGATCCTTGGAAACAGAGGTGGTGATTTCTGGTGTAACGATCCGGATTTTTGCCCATTTTTGTTTTTGAATAAAATAAATTTTTTGATTTCATTAAATCTTTTATTAATTAGCTAATTTAGTTTTGCTCAATTGACTACTATATTTTTTTTTATTTCCCACAAATAAAGATGTATATGTGTATTCAATTACCCTCAACCACTCCATTTTGTTCTAACTGAATTGCTCCTAACTATGATTCTCCCCAAACCAAAACCATCACTTCACTTATCACTCTATCAACTCCCTCATGTCAATATATGTCTTTGTTAAAGAGAAGTGTGCCAGTAGAGTTGATGGGTACGGTGGAACCAGTGGGTAATTTAACAAAAGGTGCGTGAGGTGGATGAGAATGAACAAATGAAGAAGAATCAGAAGCAATATGGTCTGTGGCACCACTATCTAAAACCCAGCAATTTGAGGAAACAGAATTAATAGAGGGATGTTCATACATACCTGCGATGTTTGCATAAACATCATTATTACCTTTGGACAAGTGTGGCATATTTGCCATGGCAGTAGTGCACCACCGTGGTGTGGTGGAGATCAAAAACGAAATGTTAGGACGTCGACGAGAGGAGTTGCCGCCATATTTATGTCTCCGAGGTGATCTCAGATGGAAGTAATTGCTGGTTACTTTCTGATGGAGAAAAGGTAAGTGATGGTGGCGGCAGTGGTGAAAATAATACCGGATTGACGGATCAAGCCCTTCTTTGAGTTTGAGATAGGAAGAAGCACTGGCATCTCCCATGGTAGATTGATAGAGAAGATGGAATATTGATGTTGATGTTGGGAAAGAAAAAAAAATGGTGGGTTTAGAATATTAAAGAGATGTTGATGTAACTTTGAAAAGAAATTGATGATTTTGATAGTGGGTCGGCAGAGAGAGTTTAGGATTAGGAGGCGGTAGTGATTTTTCTTGATGATGATGCGGAAGCGAAAGCTAGGTTAGGAAAACCCTAGCTCTGATACCATGTAAGATTTAGGAGAATGTAAAATGGAGAGAATAATACTGTCTTTGATTGATTCATTTACAAAGATACATACCTCAATTTATACAGAGAAGAGAAGCTATACTAGGAAAGAAGCTAAACCAGGAAAGAATAAATTTACAATATTCCTATGCTACAATTGCAGATCTTCAATCAATCAGTCAACTGAATCTTCAATCAATCATATTTTCCTCTAACAGAATCACTCAAAAGTATTAAGAACTCGATTTATGGTGATTTTTCGAAGTCGGGATGTCCTGAGATATTTTCTACTCATAATCAGCCACTTGTTTGGCTTGCCACGGTTAATCTATTTGGAGTTTTGGTTTTCAACCATTTTCTGGAAATACTATTTGGAGTTTATCTATCTTTGGAAACTTGTCTCATCTAAATTGATGAAGTTTTGAGGGAGTTATGACCGTTTTTCGATAGCTGGTCCGATCTGGACCAGTACTGTAACGCCCCTGATTTTGGGAACGTTATATTTATTATAGAAATAATAAATAAGTCTTACAACAAGTTTCCACCTTGAAAATTACATAATTCTCCTTGCTATTACATTTATTCAAAACAGGTTCA
>JAXBDA010002647.1:0-40694 GCA_036023075.1 Gaultheria prostrata | reverse complement strand
AGTATTTTCCAGGCGCCTGGACCGGAAGCTAATTATATATATATATATATATATATATATTGGTATATATATATATACCAAGCTGTAACGCCCCAGATTTTCAGAAACATAAATAATAGATTACCCACGTGGAGGTTAACACCATCCACGGTCAAAGTCAAATACATTTCAAGTCAAACATAAGGGGATCAACCATCTATCGTACCCAATTATGATTACATGAGTCTTGATCACTTTACAAGTCTTTAATCAAAGCGAAAGTAATACAAGTTATAAGTTCATCTTTTCCAAAACTACAACCATTTCAAGATGCTCTTTTAACTAGTCCAATGAGCTTTCAAAAGTTGTCATGCATGCACATCCACACACCACATCATGATTCTCTGTGCTGAATACCTGAAAATTATAAGGGTGAGCTCACTAGCCCAGTAGGAAAATATCTATCGATTCTGAATGGAAATGAGATGCTCATGAAGTATGGCAAGAAAGGAATTCATATAACAAGGTTAATGAAATCATATAGAAGGGATAGGGACATCACAAGGTTCGATAATTACTAATATGGACCAAGAATCACTCTGTTGTATCCGATACGCAATCAATAGGTCGCATGAATCCAAAACATCCTCATTATGTACACTATTCATTTGAATCATTCTTTATACCCCGGGCATACCATAAAGGCCCCGTGTCACTCCGGGCATACCCTTTCGGGCCCCTTGTCACTCCGGGCATACCCTTTCGGGCCCCGTGTCAATCTTTTCATCCATTTATATCACTTCATGCTCAATCGATTCATTTAAGTGTCCATGCAATAGCTCAACTAAAATCAATTCTCAAAAATCCTAGTTCGCTCGATAACCGTCAACTCGCGTCATTAAGTGTCAAACCCATCACTTGAACCCAAAGGGAACTTAAGAACTCAACAAATATCTTTCATGATGTTCGTGGTAGGTATCTCAAAGTGTTTCAATTCAACAAGAATAGATATAGCACGCGCGTAACCCGAGCGAAGGCCAAACGGGTCAAAATTAGCGGCAAAAGGCTAGGTGGATTGATCCATAAGCAAAGGTGGATTGATCCAAACGTGCTAAGTGGATTGATCCACTAGCAAAGGTGGATCGGTCCACAAGAGCTAGGTGGATATATATATATATATATATTTGAGCGGGGCACGTGCCCCCGCGTGACCCCATTTAGATCCATCACTGCACACATGCACACCAAGTTGATGTGGCCAATGAGGAGAAACCTTTTTTTTTTTTTAGGTGGGCCACACATTGGACTTCTCCTCATCCTCCATATATTAATGTCTAAAAAATATTTTGAAGGGTATGAGAATTAAGTACAGGCAATGACGATTGAAGGGTAAGAGAATAAACTAAAAATATGACAAGTGTAATTATTATGTTCCTTTTATAAGTAACCCCCATGGGTTGATATAAACACTTTTGGAATCACTAGAAGTTTGCCCGATCGTTAGCTTAAGGATCTTCAGATTAGTCGAGGTGCGTGCTAGCTAGCCTGAATAGCTAGTTGAAATCCCCCAAATAGACCAAAAATTGAGAACGAATGGAGTACATATGTTTTTAACCCCAAAAATTGGAAGAAACGCGCGGTGTATAATGATGTTTTCTTTTATATTGTTAGCTAATTAGTAACATTGAGGCTACTCCATGTTGTTGCCGTTTCAGGGGGGGAAAAACAAACAACCATTTATCTAGGAGGATTAAGCTATAAAATAGTATAAATTACTTTTAACAACTAACTAGAATATGAATATATTTATATAGGCCTAAGTTAATGCTCAATTATGCTTATTGTCTAAAATAATTAAATAAAATATATAGACAAGCTTAAGTGTTTTTCTCATATACATAAACCATCTTATTAAGTGTTTTTTTTAGTTGTATTTACTTGTACTCGGTAGTATTTATTTAATGAATTTCTTTCTTATTCTAAAAAAAAAAAAACCATATTATTAGCCTTCTAAAGCAACTATTAAGGAACCAATCACAAGCACAAATATTTTTGTTTCCCCCCTTCAGCCTCAGCTTCTTGATGGTTTGAACACCATCTGATTAGTAGATTTCCAAAGAAAGCAAAAGAAAAATAATTATTACTCCCCAACTAGAGGCACAATAGTAAAGCCAAAGGTATTCAATATCTTCCAAAGCTCCTTAAATAGTTTCTATTTCTCTTCATATAAAAGTCCCAGCACATTCACTACAGGAAATTTGATGTTTTGAAAACACCGGCAAATCATTTCCTATTTATATGAATGAGCCAAATGCGTTCCATCGGGAGTTCACATTTGTCATTGATTTTATCAAAGTTCTTGAATGTACAAAAGCATTTTAAGAATAAAAAATGCCAGTTATATTTTGTGGACATCCAACGATTTGTATTTTTTTTTGGTCTATTCTAAACGAAGCAGGAAATTAAATTGTATTCTGAATAAATAACAATATAATTTGGAATTCGTTTTAGAATGCTCACATTTGGACATTTCCACCCCTCCATAGGAAAATACACCATTTACGTGGCTATGGGTATGCACACTCGCATACGCCATATACATGCACGCAACTAATCTCAACTGTCCATTTCAAAAATCAATGGTTTGGATTTTAAATAATTAGTTCGCGTGAACAAATAAATTATTCGTGTGAACAATTTATTTAAATTTCGGACCATCGAAAATATGCATGGACGGTTAAGATGCACTGTCCGTGCATTTGTCGTAAGCACACTTGCGTACACAAAGTATTTTTTTATGAATGAAACTTCTTTTATCAGCAAACCTTATGGTAATTTAAAGTGAATCCATATACAATCAACACAATAGGATAATTTAAAAAGTTTTTAGTTCAATCTTTCAATTGTTTGTTCAGAATTAAATTGTGTTTTAGCGACAACAACGTGTCACTAAAAGTGTGTTGCTAAAAAGTATTCAGTGATAATTTTTTTACTAAGCTGTCATTGATTACAGGATTAGCGACAACTCACTAAAAAGTTATCACTGAATCCTTTAGCAACACACTTTTAGTGACAATATTGCTAGGATCAAGAGCTTACCATCTCACAAAAACCCGCAGGTGTTAGTGAAGGGGCAACTTTATTTCCTCATTACCTATCGCGCACAAGCGCCAACGGGTCAACTGAAACTCGACCCACCTGACCTCCGCCCAACAATCCCCCCTCCAGCACCTTCCCGCAAGCAGCATGCTATCCAAGAGAGTTGAACCCTTGACCTTGGCTCTGATACCACTTGTTAGGATCAAGCGCTTACCATCTCACCAAAACCCACAGGTGTTAGTGAAGGCGCAACTTTATTTCCTTATTCCCTATCGCACCCAAGCACCAACGGGTCAACTGAGACTCGGCCCACCTGGCCTCCGCCCCGTCGGGATGCTGGACTTGGCCCACCTGCCTCCGCTCAATAAACATAGTATCAAAATTATTATCATTAATGATCATTTTTCTTTTTAAGAAATGGGCATCAAACACCCACGGGTGCACTGTTTGTATCTTAGCCTCTAGGGTGGTGTCCCAACATATTTCTACCCAGTTACCAGCAGTCGGAGCTATCATGGTAGACTTCTCTAGTAGAAGATATAACAGGTACTTTGAAATTTCCTTAGAGAATCGGCGTTCACTACATGGAGCATCATTATTAAATTCATTGATTTTATAGGAAACAAATTTGTTCATCCTCACCAAAAGAGTGTGAATAAAACCTTCACTATCATTGGTTAAAATTGTATGGGGTCCACCAAAAATGATGTCAATCCCACCACGGAGCGATGCCATTCTTATAAAAAATTGAGCAAGCAAGATCAGTGGCAATGTGCCTTAGCATAGCAAGAGGCTATGTCCATACTCAACCTCTCCAAGGCTCCATTTGAGTTGACTGTAGCAAGATCTTTGCATGAGAACCCAATCTCCCCTGTTTAAACATATAGTACTCCCTCCGTCCCAAAAATATAGTTCCTCGTTCTATTCTAATCGGATAGAAAATCAATTATAGCTTTCAATCGGTAATACATTTTATATGCAATATGAATCTTGTTTCATAGATCTCAATTAAATCTAAAATACAATGCTTTTAAAATTACCTAAAACATTATAGATTTATATTACATTGAAAAGTGACACGAACTAAAAAGGACTATATCTTTTGGACGGAGGGAGTATATCTTTGTTGCAGTTTTTACATTTCGTGCTAACTTTGATCTTGTACAGAGATCTCTACTAAAAATCTCATTCTTCAATGACTTTGATATATAAGGCATCTAAGATAAATGTTGTTTTGAGTTTCTTAACGACACTGATCGATGCGGGGGCGTGCACCGAAGAGAGGCCAGGAACCGCAATGCATAGATACTTGTTTATGGAGTACTCCTTTATAATGTGTAGATACTGGATTACAATTTCGAACATAATAAATGGGGTTCTATCACAAACATAACAGCAAAGCAAGTTACACTTGGAGAGAGATTCTGATCACTAGCGCTTCTTTACAATAGCATCATTGGCGGAGCACAGAGGGGGGAGTTTTCAAAAAAAACTGAAAAAATAAAAATAAAAATTGGGAGTTACTTCTCTTTATATATTATAAGTGGCGAGATCTGGTATCAGCAGTAGAGTGTTCTGTGCTGGTTAGGTACATCTCCTCTATACATGAGGTTGCGCGTTCAAGTCTTGCTCCACTCTATATTTAACCACAAAAATTTAAAAGCATATCATTTAAAATGGCCCTTTGTGATTCGAACCCTGGTCATCAAGACTAAAGTTTCTAATCTCTTGCCACTAGACCTACAACAACATAAGCAAATCAAACCTCTAAAATTTTATATATCTTAAGCTTTAATGGTAATTGTAATTCCCTCAAACATTCTTTTCCTGAATTTTAATTCTCTATTATTTTTACAATAATGATGTTGTTTAACTTAGATTTATTTTTTTCCTGAACTTTTACATTATAGATGATCATTAACTTAAGAGGACAAGTGTTTTTTTTTCCTTTTTGTATTATGTAGTCAATCTAAGGACACGTGTACTTATTTTTGACATGAAATATATTGACTTTTTTCGGTGCCACCCCCACCTCCAAACACTAGCTCCGCCACTGAATAGCATTACCATTACCATTACCATTACCAACCAATGAGAGGTTGGTTCAGTCATAGAAAACTTAGATTTGATAGGACAAGGGTCAAGTTCAAGTCTCCATAGCCTCTCATTGGTGCTAAACATAATCCTAACACCACCCACGCGTGGTGGAACCTTAGCTTTGGTCCCAACATAAGTGCGGTGAGGTATCCTACATATAGTAGTGTGGTGTGACGAGGCAATACGTAGTACTCCCTAGCGGAGGTGACAGGGTACCATACCTGCACTTCCATTTTAATTACCATAAAAAAAATAGCATAAGCAAAAGGTTTTACCAAGTTGTAGTACTTCAACACAATTGTTTTTACAACCACGCTCTTTTTTTTTTTTCTTCCTTTGTAATGTGAGTTTATAATATTGTCCTTCCAAGTGTGAAATAGTATATATACAAATAAAAGGTTAATCTTATAAATTCACATAACAAATAAGACAAAAAAGCAATGTGGTTATAAAAAATTGGAAAAGGAAATGTGGTTATAAAAAAATTGAAGTGTGAAAATCAATAAGCTTAGAGCATTTCCAGTTGTCTCAACAGATTTCTAGCCATTTTGGCAAGAAAAATGTGGTTTGCCTAGGTCCAAACATGTGTAGTATCCAGCAGCCTCAACAAAAAAAAAATAACCAAACAGGAAGAAGGAAGAACGGGCACGTGACCTCTACGCGTGAGAGTGGATCTCACTCGCTGAGCACGCGTTGCCTTCGAACGGCGCGTGACAGCTCCGATGAACTCTGTTGGTGACGGGTCTTGCGTGGTTTTGATCGTCTCGACGATAGCTTCTTCAATCTGGGGTCAAAACGACTTTAGGGAGAGAAACTGAAAGAGAGAGATTCTCGCTAGAGGAGGAGGCGAGCGGAAGAAAGCAGCCGGAGGAAGAAGCGAGGCTTCCGTACCTCGTTGCCTGTGGCGAGGTGCTGTAGCGAAAAAGGAAATGGCGAGGATGTCGGCGAGGCTGTTGAGTCTGGTTTTGCTCCCTTTCTGTCGCCAAAACGGTCCACTCCGGGTTCGATGAATCTGGACGTACAGTTTAATTTCCAGCAGGTTTTTGAATTCTCAATACCCCTCATGAATGAGGTTAATGGCAGAATAATGCTCAGCATTATTGTTGGAGGTTTCAGCTCAAAATTCAAATCGTATTGAAGGCTGGGGGTTACCGTTACAGAATTGAATTGTTGCATTCAATCCCGTATTCAAGTCTTGAGGCTCCTCCTTCAGCTATTTATAGGGAGCCTCTGTCATTGTTTTCAACACCAGCAAACAACAATTCCACTGCTACATTCTATATACTGTCAGTCACGTTTTGAGAGAGAGAGGCAGGCGTAAGTTCGTTCGCCAAGGCATACATCGGAGGTGTTCCGGTGTACGTGGTTCTTGTCGTTTCATCCTGGGACGAGATCACCGATTAACCTACAACACCCACCGGTAGGCGGCGCAATTTCGTTAAGGAGAATGTGTTATCACAGGACTCGGCACTTTTGATTTCCATCTCGCTGTTTGTATCTTTTATTTTCAGTTTCTGTAATTTCAATTTCATTTCTATTCTTTGTAATTTTGTTATCTATAGAAATTATCCTCTGGATTCTGTATTGCCACTATATTTTTTCCAACACTCTCTCCGTTCCAAAATGTTTGCCCCCTACGAATCTACGTGCAATTTTCAAACTAAAAAATAATGTATTTATCAAAATAATTTTCAAATTTTTTTTGCACCATATTAAAGTTCTCAATGAGATCTATCAAACAAAATTCATATTGCTTAGAAAATTATTTTTGTAACTATATTATTTTTTAGTTTGAAAATTGCACGTAGTTTTGTAGGGGGCAAACATTTTGGAATGGAGGGAGTATTAATCAACAACGAGAGTTCAAATTATAAAAATGTTACTCCATAATTAGTCGAATTGAGTTTATAAAACAGAGCGTGAAACGTAAATACCACTCAAACCCGATTTTCTTTTCGGACTAGGGTGGGAGGTTGAAGGCAAGGAGGTAACAAAGGAAAATTGCATACCATACTACTGTTGCCACCATACAACCACCACCACCTCTCCTGCACCCACCAATATCACTTCACCATCACTTCACCGCTTACACCACTATCACTTCGCCACCGCCACTAACTTATCGCTTACACCACCACAACTTCTTCCGTCACATCACTGCCTACACCGCCGTCACTACACCACCATGCTTGATTTGCGACCAGTGGCGGAGCCACTACAAGACCAGTGTGGGCCTGTGCCCACACTGGATTTTAGGGAGTTGTTTTTTTCCCCCTTTGCATTATTGTAAAAGAATGCATTAGAAATTTCATTTGTACGTCGCCTTTTTTATACTCCCTCCGTTCCAAATTGTTGGTACTTCTTTAGGATTCAAACCTTTTTTAGGGGACATGTAATGATTACACTTCATTTCCACCATTATCCTGCCTACTTTATAATACTTTTATCCACTTATGAGGGACAATTTTGAAAAATTAACAACTTTTTACTACCACTTTTGGAAAAGGACTAACATTTTTGAAACATACCAAAATGGAATAATAGGCTATCAAATAGGAACAGAGGTAGTACAAAATACTAATTAATGTTGTTGGCGTGCCACTACGTGGTATTATAACATCATTCTCCTATACATAATTATGTGGGACCCGAGACTAAATATATGGGTTTTACCTAAATATTGTGATGATGAAGGCCGATGAAAAAAAAAGTGATAGAGAAGGAGTTTAGGGCACCACGTGGCGATACCCCAGAACCAAAGAATAACTAATTACTCGCAAACAAATTTCAATTCATTGAATTTTTTCCTCGAAACTTTACCATAAAATGTGTAAGTCCTTTTTTTTCCCCTTAGGATATACATCAATGGGGGTTAGTGAAAAAATTAGTGTGTTAACAACTAAAGAGAGTTTGACATCCCTCAGTTAACTCGAACTGCAGACCTCCCCTTGAAATTCAAAGGGTACACCCAAATAGACTATGAGGCACATTTGTCGATAAAATGTAAGTCAAGAGATGCTCCTTTCAAATGATAATCAATGTATGTTAGATTCTTAAGGAAGAGTAATTCTTTTTACACAACAAATTAAGTACTGGTGTATATGGATTAATTGGGCCCTCACTAGCGTGATTTTCTGGCTACGCCACTGTTTGCAACTACCACCTCCCTCACCATCATTTAACCACCACCACCAGGGGCGACTCCAATGTAGAAGAAAGGGTTTCAAGTGAATCCACTCAAAAAAAATATTATAAAAATTACTAAGAATAAGTTTTTTTTATTTTTGGACCAACCACTATATGACACCGCTACAAAAAACTGGTTGGACCCATTCTTTCACGTGATTCCTGAACCAAAGGAAAAAAATATTGGCCTAAAGAGTTACTCCCACATGATTGAAAAACGAGAGGGAGAGGCAGACGGTTTTCTCAAATCGGTGCTTGAGTGCTTCCGAGTTTATTAAAACGATTTATTCAAGTAAATCCCACTCAATTCATTGAGAGGATTAAGGATGGGAGGACTGAGGAGTATAGAATGATCTAGTAAGGTAATTTCTTCTTATTTTTAGTTTTCATTTGAGGGTTTAAGGTGCATAAATCCCCGGTTGTATTAACTGATTTTCTATCTTTAAGTATCTCAATAGCTTGATTTTTATTGTTTTATTTGAGGTCCGTGTATGCTCTGCACAAACCCAAGTTTCATTCCTCACTCTCGTTTGTGTCTTTGCATTTGGTTTTTATTTTGATAGTCTATGCATTTGGGTTTAGGTAGTTTAAGGTTTTTTCAAGGGTTTTGTTTCTAGAAATTGTGTAGGGGTTTGTTTCAGAATTTGGTTTTTTTTTTTTATAGGGTTTTTTATTTTCGGATTTTGGTGATTTTTTCCATGGTCTTTTTTTTTTCCCGGGAGTTGGAGGTTTTCTGTAGTTATTTTGTTTTCTATGGTTTTGTTGAATAATTTTAGTTACTAGGTCTAAAGTTATCGAAATCTCTTGTTTGTAGATTCATTTGCTTATGTAGTAGATAATGCTAATTGAGGTCACAAAAAATTATTAAATGACACCACTAAACAAATTTTCTGGAGTTGCCACTAACCACCACCAGTATTCCAGCTCGACTACAACACCTCCACCACCACCATGATTTCAGAGCTACATAACCCCCATCACTCCACCCCACCACCATTATCATTGCCACCTCGTAACCACCATCTCACTACTGTTGTCACCATTTCACCACCTCCACATCCACCCCCAAAAGTTTTGCGAGATTTGTTTTTAGCAAAAGCTTTGTGTAGTCTCGCGTAAGCAATTGTTTCGCTATGATGGGGAGAAAATTAGGATTTGCCTAGCTACACACATATATATAGCGGGAATGCTATAATACATACTCATTAAATGTGTGTACAATATGGACTATTAGCATTTTTCATTTATAGCTACACAAGGAATAACTCCAAAAGTTCATGTAAAATCGCATCTTGCATCCAATCGCAAAAGTCCTCGTCTGAACGCTCAAACACCCATCTCTCTATCTCGGATGCTCACACAACCGCCCAGACACCCGACGCTCTCTGTCCTGACGAGAGACCATCTTTCAGATGCACGAATCATGTTTCATCACTCAACAGACTACTTCACCTAGTTCTCCTCCTGTCAATGGAAGACATTCCCTTCTTAATTTGGTGCTCGCCTCAACTCGAATTAGAGAGTAGTTGTTATTGTGGCTTACGGTTTCCATTTTGCTATTTACTTTCTATAGTGTTTGGGAGACACGAACATAAAACTTATTATCAATATTCATTTCCAAAATCAATAGATGGAATTTATAATGTATTAATTAGAATCAATTCCAGGGTAGCATTTTACATTCTCCAATCACTTGAGCACAACGCGAAATCACCTTGTACATTCTCCAATCACTTTTGATACCACCTGCTGGCTGCTGTCCCAGGCCAGAACAAGGAGAGGTGTCACGTGCCACCCGGTACCCTGGCCAGGTCGCCTGAAAAAAAAAAAAAAAGGGAATTTTTAGGTACCTTCTTAGGCATTATGCAAATTTAAAAAAAAAGGGAATTTTTTTTTGATCTAAACTCCTTTTTTATTAATAAAGATAAAAATAAGCAAAAATTGTTTTGGGTTTGAATTGCAAGATTTTATTTTTACAAATCCTTTTGTCGAGACGAACCAATAATCTAAAAAAATTGCCTCGAAACTAACAATTATGGAAAAAATTGAGTAAAGGAAAAAATAATTTGTTTATAATTCACATATTGTTTCTATTCGCCAATTCAAACCTATGTGAATGGTTGGAATACCTTGTGCATGGACCTACTATGCCAAATATGACTTTTATCGGCGGTAATGAAAAATGCCGGTAAAGGGTGATATATATTACCGGCATTAATGACAAACCGTCACCAAAAAACACTATTACTGGCGGTTTTTTACCAGCGGTAATGAAAATGCCAATAATAGTGACTGTTACCGGCGGTAACAAAAAATCAGAGTAAAGATAACTATTACCGGCGGCAAATCCAAAAACCGCTGGTAATAATAGTGAATTATCAATTTTCAAATAAATCTGAAAAACTTTTATAGTTGGATGGTCAAGTGTCGGGGCTCCATAGAAAGGGTCACGGGTTCGAATCTCGGGAGCAAATCGATTATTTTTTTTAGTAATACTAGTATGAAACTTTTACCGGCATTAGTAAAACCGCCGGTAATAGTTGTTTTTATTGCCGACAGTTGTGTAGGCGGTGGTCGTGCAGACCGCCGATAAAAGTATTATCGACAGTTTTCATGCCTCTCACGGCAGTTTTTAACCGCCGATAATATCCTTTTTGGCGTAGTGACCTGTAAATTGTTGTTAATCTCCTTGTGAATTTGTGTTCAATTGAAAAATTCACGCCCCTATGAGTTGTTGGATACACTCTTTGTGAATTTGTATTAAATTCTCAAATTCACATTCGTACGAATGCTTTTTTGTTCCCCTGTGAATACATGCATACTATAGGTGGCTTATAGCCCATCTGGTTATATCCCTTGCCTGTTAAGGGGCAGGTCTGGAGTTCAAGTCATGTAGAAATATCAAACCCTCTTTGATTGTTTAACCCACTAACTAACTTCCCCATTAATTCCTTTGATGTATCGTATGACATAAAAAAAAATGAAAAAGAAACACCCCTCTAAATTGTCGGTTAACCCAGGTGTATTTTTATTTTTTTAATAACCGGATGTCCAGGCCAGTTTGTGCACACCTCGATTAATTCCGGGTTGTGCTCTGGAGGTAACGATCGGGCATTAACCCCCAATGGCCCCAAGAGTTTGCTGGTAAGGAGAATCGAACCTGAGACTTTAGGTGGGAGCAAACCCCTAAGTTTTAAGGTAAAACCACTTTGCCAACCTCTTAGGGTTAGGTGTATTGTTATTCAATTCACAAATTCACATTCCTGAGAATTGTTGGTTAACTCGTGAATTTGTGTTCCATTCATAAGTTCACATCCCTGTAAATTAATTACCGGTTAATTTCTGTGAATTTGTGTTCAATTCAAAAATTCACACCCTAATAAAATTAAGAGTGAAATTTGTGGATGGAGTGTGAATTTTTGAATTGGAGGTCTGTTAATTTTGTTGATGGGATGTCTGAATTAGAGAAGGATCTTGCTAACGTGTGTCCATGGGAATTTGAAGGCAATAGGTTATGTGAATTACCAATTGGAAGGACATGTGAATTTGTAGATTTAGGGTATATGTTAAAAATATTTATTTTTAAAAATCAGAAACGTAGAAAACAATATATAACATTCTAATTGTCACGACCCAGATTTTCAACCTCCACGAACAAATACCCCACCAATAATCGCTTGCGACCAACCTCATAAGTGGGAAAAGGAAAAAAAAGATAAGAGTAAAGGACATGCAACCGAAATTAACCTTAACATAAAAAAAATTCCACCAGAGAAATATAAATGGTCCAGATCAAAAAAAAAAAAAAAGAAATATAATGGTCTCTCTCTCGCACAAACTCTGTGTCTGCCTCAACTTCTCTTCATCCCTGAGAATTTCCCTGTCTAAAACTTTTTCCCCTCCCAAAAACTCTACTACTTTATTTTTTTTCACCATTTTGATTTATTACACACGCACAAATCCACGTGGACTATGACAAAAGTCCTCTTCTTGTTTTTTTCTTTTTTTCTTTTTCCCCCCTGTTAGCGGGTATGTAATCCCAATACATTTCAAAGGACTCTCTTCCGCTTAATTGGATGTGTAACATCCCTTCCCCTCTCTCACTGATCTGTAATTCTGATTCCCCTTCTAGGGCGAGTTAATATATAGATCTTGTCTTTTGTTCAAAAAAAAAAATACATTCCAAAGAAATTATTCCAAGTATTTTTTAGATGGGATATTAATGTCGTGTGATTTGCTTTTACACATAACTATATGCGCGTGTCTATGTTCATAACACGTGATTAGGAGAGAGAGGCATGTTTTGGCAAAAAAACATAAGTCTAATTGTTGATTTATTGCCTTATTCAGATAATAAGTCAATTTAAATTTGCATATTTTTTCAATTATTTTTAACCAAAAAAATAAGATTAATTATTTTTCCAAAACAGGGCATGGTAACGAGTAGAAATGATTTGGTGATACATTGTTTCTACTACACATCACATGTCAAATGTGGATTTGGGATTTCCGTAGTGACCCAAGTCACTATACCCCGTAGATACCTTAATTGCTAACGCTCTATAATCTGTATTTGGGATCGAAACCGTACAATATGTCAAAAATGTTGAGTAAACATTTATATACAGATTTAAATTAATTAGATATTGGTAGCTATATGTCGGGATACCATTTATTTTACGGGCCAACATCATTTAAAGAATAAACTATAAGCCAAATTTGTCTCAATTGTATGTCTACCAATCTCCGATGATCATAATTTTTTGAGGTAATAATGTGCTCAACATTTCTAAAAAAATAAATGATTCAGATTCTAAGTGAAGATTTCAGAAGACCCACAATTGAGGTCCCTACGGCAGCCCCAAGTCTGTCAAATGTCAAGTTATCTAATATTAAGACCCTATTCCACGAAGAAAAAAAAAACAGTTTTAGCTTAAAGTCAAAATTAAGCTACTTCATTCCGCTAACCCCAAAAAGCCATAAAAGGCCAACACATCCCCCTAAGAAGGTTTATTGGCTTTTTGGCCAAAGATAAAAAATAAAAAATAAAAAGCCAAAAAAATCATTAGCGGAACACCTCCTAAATCACAAATAAGAGTAATGGGTCTCAAAACATCAACCGATTGTACATAATAGGGTCCCTACATAAATTGAGGGTTCACATCAGGGGCAAATCCAGAATGTTGTAGCAGTGGGCTCAATTACCTAAAACATAATAATAGGGGAAAAACATACACCGAAATGCGAAATAAAAAGGTGTGAAGTAGATATCTATTAAACATAACTAATGATGACATTAAGGATGTTAACATAAGTAGGATTTCCAAACATGATGCCTAATTAAATTTCTTTATTCATTTATAATTAACCCCCATATATTACACTGAAATGTCAAACAAAAAGTAGCTAAGTATATATGCCTTCATAACCTATAACTACGTTTACAACTGACTAAAAAAAGCTACATTTAAATGCCAACCAAAAAGTAGCTAAGTAACCTTGTTTACCTGATAATGATGGTGGAGAAGCTAAATTTGTGTCCTTGTGGGTTACCTGATAAATGGTTAGGCTAGAGAGGGGGCAGGAGCTCTCTTTTTCGTGGAGAGAGAGAGAGTGTGTGTTAAGCAGAGAGCTGAAAAATCTAGTGTGATATGGGCAAGTAGTTGTAATATTTTCCAAACTCTAGGGGCAAGGAAATACCATATATATAGGGCAAATATGTAAAACTCTAAAAAATACTACACCTAACCTGGTTTAGGGGATCCGCAACGCATCATTTGCGTTGCACCGTGCAGTGCACCAATCTTAACCGTCCAAAAGTATATTCAATGGTCTGGATTCACAAATGCTTTCTTACCAGTCAAAATGCTTTCCTACCGGTAAGAAAGCTTCAGCAAATCTGCAGCATTAATTTCCGAAATGGACGATAGTAATGTGCGCTGCACAGTGCAGTGCACTGAATACGCTATAGGGTCCCCGGGTTCCAGCAACCCTAAATGTCACCTCAGTGGCCACTTGACCCCCTCTTCCAAAGAACGCGAGTGTACGATGGTATTGTGGTGTCACGCCCTGATTTTCACATCATCAAAATAATACATAAATCCACGTGGAGGTCAACGCCATCCACGGTCAAAGTCAAAAGTTGAACTACATAATCATGGTCAACACAAATAGGTCTACGAATCTCTCGAACCCACGTGATACCAAATAAGTACAAAGTTATTACAATTGCCCAATTATCGAAAGTAAAACATGATTTAAGTTACAAAATCATCTCGTCAAAAATATAGTCTTGAGATGATATCATAACTCCTTCATAAACTCCCAAAATCATGTATGCATGCACATCACACAATCCAAGTCATGCTTCTCCGTGCTGGGTACCTGAAATTATAAGGGTGAGCTCACTAGCCCAGTAGGAAAACGTCTATCAATTCTAAATGGAAATGATATGCTCGTGATGTACAACAAGGACGGAAATCATTTAATAAGATTAATGGAAGTATAGGAGAGGAATTTGGAAAGTCACGATGCCTCATAATATATAAGATCGATTCAATCAATTTCCGTCGTGTCCAACACAACCCTCATGTCATTCACACCAAGTTTATCATTCATTTGTTTCTTTGATTATAATTCGGGCATATCCTTTCGGACCCCGTGCCATCCGGACATACCCTTTCGGGCTCCATGCCAACCGGACATACCCTTTCGGGCCCCGTGCCATCCGGACATACCCTTTCGGGCTCCGTGCCAACCGGACATACTCTTTCGGGCCCCGTGCCATTCATTTAATTCACCAATCTCATTTCATGTTCAATCAAGTTGTTCAAGTATCCATGCATCGCCTCAACTCAATTCAATGCTCAAAAAAAAGAAAACTAGTTCGACCGGTTCTCGTCAAAATAATGTCATTAGGTGTCAACCATATCACACGAACCCCGAGGAAAACTTAAGGAATCATTGAACACACCAAATTTGACTCATGGCACAGATATCTCTAAGTATCTCAAGTCATACATAATGATAATAATCCGAGTGTCGCACGAAAATGGGTCATGAGGGTCAAAGGAATACTAAGCTACCAATCCAATCAACAAGGAAGTCGGTGAGGAGTAATATTTTAAGTAAACAATACATTGGAGAAGGCCCAAGACAATCGAAAGTCAAAATGGAACTCAAAAAAAGTTTTAGTGTCCGAAGGTCTCTGGTATTGATACCCAGAAACTGGGTATTGCCGTATTGATACCAGGTACACAGCAGAAAAACAGAGTCTGCTGGTATCAATACCCGATCTCAGGGGTATTGAACCCAGGTCATTTCGGGGAAATTTTGCACAGATTTTCAGATTCAAAGGGGGGTTTCAACCCAAGCAAAACCTACTTGAAACACATCAAAAACATGACTCAAACATTATCCAAACACTTAGAGATCAAAGATTTATATGAAATCAAGCTTTACAATGAAAATGAACACCAAAAGAGGAATGGGAAAGCTATACACACACACACATCAAATTTACATTGAGAATGGATAGAAATCTCCCTACCTCAAGCCAAGATCTTGGAATCCCACCAAAGAACAAAACCCTAACTTTCTTCTTCACCTTCCAAGCAAATCTTCAAATCCCGGAGCAAAATGAACACTACCCAAGCTTCAATACGCATAGAGGAGCAAAGATTGACCAATGTTTGTGAAGGAACTTGGAAGATTGGGTGAGATCTTGGTGGAGGAAGAAGATGACAATGGAGGGGAGGAGAGAGAAAGAGGGCCGGCCAAAAAAATGAGGGGAGGGAGACTTGTCTCTCTCCTCTCATACACCCCACAATACACACACACATCCCTCACTAATTACACCTCAAGTTCAAAAGTGACTTGTGTATATAATATGTGACCACAATACTTATTTTCATAAACCAAACTTAAGTAAAGACTATAATTTTGAGTTTTATTTACTTTAATTTATTTATGAAAAAAGGAAGTACCCCTCATTTGGAAACAATGGCATTTCCAAAATTTTGAAATTTTAATCACATCAAAATCTCATCCCTTCACTTTTAGTACAAAACCGAAAAACGGTACATTTTTCTCCGAAGAAAATGGGTGAAAGACGACTTTGCTTTTCTAAAAAATAACTTCCGATTATACCGTTGTGATTTGAAAAATCCAAGGAGCAATTACCGGGACTTTTTATAGGCCAAATCAAAACTTTTTCAAAAAGTGATTTTTTTTACACGGTCTCTTACATGTGGAATCAAAGTAATTAGAAGAGTTTGCATAGGATGGCTGAAGAACCCCCGATTTTTGCCAAAATGTTTTATATGACAAGAGTGCCTAAGAGCAAATCCAATGCAGGGATGTAAAAGGGGTTGCATTTCTAAAATAGAACTAAGGATGGCATTTGATGAATCCAGTGCAGTGCCATAAACGGATGGAAAATGCATCAGTTGCAAAATTGGTTCCAAATATAGAACCAAGGATAACTATTGCCACATCATCAAACTCCCAACTGCTATAGAAATTATTCAACCAGAGACTACCAGAAAGTTGCCGGGAAGTGGCCTGAAAGTGGTTACCTTGGCTTAACCGGCTGGAATTGAACCGTACGAACGACGGTGAGGGCAGAATCTGGCTGGAAAGTGGGCGGAATCTGACTGGAAAGTGGTTACCTTGGCTTAATGCGAACGGCAGCAACGATCTGATTTCATCGGCTTCATTTGGCCGATCGATTTCATCTGGAATGACAGGGACGATGGGGGTTTCGTCCGGTTTGAGAGAGTTGCAGAGGAGAGGAGGTGGGAGGGAGGAAAATCGGTAGGAGATGGGAGGAATCGGCGGCGGCGATGGATTTGAGCTTCTCTTGGAAATTATCGGTAGGAGACAGAGGAAAAAGAAAAAAATAATAAAGAGGCAGAGAGAGAGAAACACATATGTTTCTTCTGCCTTGGAAATTATCGACAAAGAGAGAGAAGCACATATGGTTACCGTGGGTTTTCTTTTTCTTTTTAATCGGAATGGAGGTTGGATTTTTGAGAGGCAGAGATACAAGGAAGAGAGAGTTGATTGTTTTTTTTGTTTTTAGGTAATTAGAGAGGGATAATTCTAGAAGCCATTTTGGTTCCCAATGGGCAATAAATTTTAGGTAGAACGGTGGTTGAGAATGGTGGATTGAAAAATATCCGAAAAATTAGGTAGAATGGGGGTTAAAAAATTAGACCACAACGGGGTTGAAAGTAACGTAGATAGTTGAATTTGGGTTGAAAAAGTAATTAAAAGTGAGGTGGATGGAAAATTGGTTAAATTTATAACTGTTTGGTTCTAAAATAAAACCAAACATTGGAGGCTGAGTTCTATTTTAGCACCAAAAATCACTTTTTGGTGCCAAAATATGGCAATGGTTGTAGCCATTTTGCAACTAGCATTGGCTAAAGCGTACTGAGAATTGTGTATGTGGTCCATCCAAAGTGTCACGATCTGAGACATTAATTAATTTTAAAATATTTTTTAAGTAGTTATATATAAGAGAAATGTTATAGACAATAATTAGTATACAAACTATTACATTAAATGTACACGAAGCACTACCACATTAATATATTATTAAATATATATATATATATAGAGAGAGAGAGAGAAGATCAGGTCAGGACTTCCTGACCTTGTTAAAATCCGAACCTCCCCTCTCCCAGCCATTTCCCGCCCAAATGGTCGGGATCTGAATCGTTGGATGTGTTTAAAATGTGTTTTCAAGAGCCTACGCGAGGATTCGGCAAAAAAAATGACCGGGAAGGGCTTCATCCAAGCAGTTTTCATACAAACCGTAGGATAAATATTTCATGAAAAACTGCTCGGATGAAGCCCTTCCTGGTCATTTGTTTTGCCGAATCCTCGCGTAGGCTCTTGAAAACACATTTTAAACACATCCAACGGTTCGGATCCCGACCATTTGGCCGGGAGAGGGGAGGTCCGTATTTTAACAAGGTCAGGGAGTCCTGACCTGATCCCCTCTCTCTCTTTCTATATATATATAAGAGGAGGATCTTATAAGGGCTCCCTTACATAGCTTATGTAAGAGATTTTTCGTTCGAGATTGAATTTCGACAATCCAAACCGTTAGATGCGTTTAGAAAGTGTTTTTAAGGTCCAATGCGAGGGTTTGTAAAAAAAAAATACCCGGAAGGGCTTGATCCGAGCATTTTTCGATAAAAACGTTATATATAGCGTTTTTTCAAAAACTGATCGGATCAAGCCCTTCCGGGTATTTTTTTGCGAATTCTCGCGATGGACCTTAAAAACATGTTTTAAATACATCTAATAGTTCGGATCGTCTCGGATCATTGAAATTCAATCTCGAACAAAAAATCTCTTACATAAGCTATATAAGGGAGCCCTTATAAGATCATTTTCCTATATATATAAAAGAGTGCAGCACTACCACATGAATATATTATTTTATATATATACTCATCCACTAAAAGAGTACCATGTACACATTTAATATAGTAACATTTTGTATACTAACTAGTGCATGTAGCATTACTCTATGTATAAAGCAGCTCAATCTGATAGTTGTCAATTTTTTATTTAAAATCCGTTCAGAATTCACAATCCTAAAATCTGAATGACACAATGACAAATTGGATAAAGTACTTACAGTCTTACAATTCCCCAATTGAATCAACATACTTGAAAAAATATTTTCGAATTGTTGATGAGGTCGGCCTGCTTTGAGAGCATCTCCAACTCCAACTATGGGGTTTTCCTTCAAAATGAAAAACGGAAGTGACATATCAATGGGAGATTTTATAATTTATGTAATTTTTTGCTCAAAAGGTTATATTTTTTGGAGGGAACCATCCTCCTTTTTGGAGAATTGGTTCTTCAAATTTGTTCTGGTTCTTCAAATTTGAAGAACCAAAATAAATTTGAAGAATGGATGTGACAAAAAGGAGGATGGACCCCTCCAAACAGTACAACTTTTTGAGAAAAAGTGGGTATAAATTACAAAATCTTCCATTGATATGTCACTTTCGTTCTTCATTTTGAATATTTGAAGAGTGGTAGAAGATGCTCTGAGTCACAGCCCAAACTGTCTATACACCGGTCAAACATCTATATATAAATTTTCATTTGTATAGGCTGGACTCGTTTAAGGAAGCTTATTAAGTAAATTACCCTGGCTCGGCCTGTTTATGAATGAATCAAGCTTGAGATCGAGTTTTCGGCTAGTTTACTATACGAGCAGAGCTCAAACACTATAAAGCTTCGCTCGCCTCAGCTCATTTGCACCCCTACCAACAGACAAAAAATGGGATGCATTTATAAGAAAATTGGACGTGAAAATCATTACCCTAAAAATAATTAGAAGAGTTTGTTAAGTGTTCATTTACTGCGCTTGATGACAAGAGCGCGTGTTGGGAGTTTGATCCGCCTCAGGTTCTGCCCGTGTGCGCGTAGGCCCAATCCGTTGGGAAGTATCCACAGAGTCACCACATCACATGAACCCAATATACATTGAATGACCCATATCCACTTAAAAGGCTAAGCCTTGAAAGTGGTGAGCCACCCAATTGTATATTAAGATCCAACATTTTTTCTATTTATCCGATGTGGGACTTATCATTCACACATGTTCTCAACAGCGCGGATAGCGTACTGATAATTGTGTGGAATCTATTTAAAGTCTCACTATTTGAGCAGTTAATTAATTTTAAAATATCTTTTTAAGTAGTTATGTATAAAGCAGCTCAATCGGGCACATGCAGTGGCCTAATTTAATTCTCCAGCTTTCATTCAAAATTCAATCAGAATTTAGGATATTAAATTCTAGTAAACAACACAGTGACAAATTGGATCAAATACTTACAGTTCTTCAATTGAATCAAGATACTTGAATAATCATTAATTTCAAAACTAATAAATGGCTAAAAGTATTTTAATTTTAAAATAATTAAAATGCATGTTGGACAGTTCGAATGCAGCATTCGGGTACTACGAAAGTTCGGCCACGTGGTACTCATTCGGTTCCAAAAGAAATTTCGTTGATCAGGCCGGCCTGCTTTGAGTCACAGCCCAAACTCCTCGAACTCGAGCCATGCGGACAAACAAACACCCGAACACCGTGGTGGTTGCCAGGATGGCAGGGGTGTGTGGCACAAGTGTGTCCTTACCTCCACGTCTGGAGTTCGGGTCCTGCGAGCCCCAACTACACCCTTTGGGTGGCCAGTTGGTGCAGGGCATAGCTCTCCCTGTGGCGTGGAAGGCTCTCTGTCATCCTGTTCACACGGTGGTGCCTGTGGTGACGGCATGTCCTCACGGACAGTAGCTATGGCTCGAACCGGACATTCCACATGCGGGTCGGGAGCCCGTTTGGTCACGCCCAAGGGAGTCTGCAACGCTGGTCGCCCCTCCCACCCTTTTTAGTGATAAAAAAAAAAAAAAAACACCCGGTTATGATGTCCCACTTATCTGCCGTCCGCATAAATTCCCATCCCACCCCTTGTTCGGGGTTACCAAACACCCGAAACCAAACACCTGGGAATCAAATACCCCTCTCCTTTGCTCGGCTCACACTTCATCACTCCATCACTTCGTACCTCTTTATTCTCTCTCTCTCTCTCTCTCTCATCGATTCTATCAGAATCTCATACACCGGTCAAACATCTATATACGTATCGTCGCTAGAGCAACTGAAACGGTTATACACATAGAGATATAGATACAGAGAGAGAGACGCGCGCAGATGGAGATGGTGAGGATAATTCCCATGGCGTCGTCCATTCGACCGTCTCTCTCTTCCTTCAGGTCTTGTGCTGCTCGATTAGGTGTTTCTATCTCCTCTTCTAATTCGTCTCGAAGATTCGGTTTCCTTCATCTTGGCTGTGGTAAGAGTTAGAAGATGTGCTTTGCAGTTTTGCTCAATTTGCCTTTCAGTTTTCGAATTTTGATTGTGTTGCAAATTGGATGTGTTGTTTGTATGGCGTGTTTCAATAGCTGTGCTTCCTCGATTGAGTTTTTTCAGCATTATGAAGCACAAACATATGAGTTTTGGTAGTTTTTCAAGCTGAATGCATAGTGAGGTTAAATAATGTGTGCTGGCTTAGTTTACATAGCAAGTCAATCTTCGAGCCAAACACGAACCAGAGCTCGAGAAGCTCGGTTTAGTTGACACCCACCTTAAAAAATCAAAATTTTGATTGGTAATTAATTGAAAGTGTTAATCCTCAAAGTTTGTGGTATTTGAACTTTGCTTAGTCTCTGATACATCTGTGTGACGCGCTTGAACTGCTATTATTAGACTGATTTTACTCTGTGTGCTCGCTCAATTTGCTTTGCATTCACAAATTTTCATTGGGTAGCTAATGGGAGGAGTTAATCGCTATTTGGAAGTTGCTCAGTTTCATGTTTTACATGCATATCACATGAGCTTCAAATGCTGTCCTCAATTTTATGCCATGGTTTCCTCTGTGTATATGCTCTATTTGTCTTTCCTTCGAATTTGATTGGGCAATAATTTGGATAGTTTATTTTGCAGTATTTGGAGGTTGGTTAGTGTTGTGTGCATATTTATGTCGTGTTCCAAATGCTGTTGTGGATAGGGACGCTATTTGCTGGTACTTCTCTTGTTTGATTGAGAGTGTCACGTCTATTTGATGAGTAGTATAGACAGGAGGTTTTTTTTTTATTGAAGTTATTAGTATCATTTTCATGCGTTAGCAAATTACAAACTAGTTGGTACCATGTATTCAAGTGTTTGTGCTGAAAGAATTTAATGTCCTGGGGGATTCACATATACGTTTTATAAGTTATGACTCATTTCATTGCAGACTTACTGATCATAATGTTTTGCAGCGGTACAACAATCACAGCTTTTCAGCGTAAAAGCTTCGAAGTTTTTAAGAGTAGAGGGAAGTAGCATGGCAGTTCGTGCAGCTGGAAATATGGCACAGGCAAGCACGTCTATTACCCAGGAAGAGGCCCTAGATTGGGTGAAAAAGGACAATAGAAGAATGCTCCATGTCGTTTATCGGGTTGGGGATTTGGACAGGACGATTAAGTAAATTTCTCCTTTATGTCTTGACATGATTGGTGGTCTTGTAGTTTGTTAGTCTTCTGACCAATGGTAATGTTTTTGGATCAAACTCTACTGGTCGCTGCAGATTCTACACTGAATGCTTGGGGATGAAGCTTTTGCGAAAACGTGACATACCGGAGGAGAGATACACAAATGCCTTCCTTGGATATGGGCCAGAAGATTCCCACTTCGTTATAGAACTCACATACAGTATAACAGCTGAAAACTTCTTTGTTTGTTTACTATTGTCTTCATAATAAGGAACTTTTATCAACCCTCTGCAGAGAACCTTCATTGTGCACCTCAGTATTTGCTTGTGAGCTTAGTGTAAATCTATGTTTGTTAAATTGACGTGTGTTATTCTGTGTTTAATTTTGCTGCCAGATTATGGAGTTGACAAGTATGATATTGGAACTGGTTTTGGCCATTTTGGTATTGCGGTTGAAGATGTAAGTTTCTATTGGAAAATTTCCTGATGATAGTACCTAATTGAAGGCTAAATAGATAACTATCAATCGTTGCTACTTTCTTACTAATATTTTCAGTCAAGTGCTTAAACATTATGACAAATATAATATTGTTTGTAATTTTATTTGATCAGCCAAGTGTACATTGCTTGGTGAAGCAATTATTTCTAGGCTCCTGCTTATGGATTAATCGTGTTGCTAATCTAAGAATTTGTCATGAATAATAATATTGCCTATTAACCCCGTGAGTTAAATGTAAACCCGTAGTTCTCTCTTTTTAACCCATCCTCTAGATTTTCTTGATGGTACCCAGTTTTTTAACCCCGTGACATTTTTTTTTCCTGCTTTTTCTCAACATTCATGATCTTAGACTTTGACAATCAATGTTGCAACATGCAAGAATATCGGATAGTTAATGTTGTTTTATGGAACTTGGTCTCTGAAAATAATTATGAACTCATCCTATGATGTTGAAGCCCTCAGCAAGTGATGTTGGTGTGAATAGGTTGCAAAAACTGTGGATCTCATAAAGGCTAAGGGTGGGAAAGTTACCAGGGAACCTGGTCCTGTCAAGGGTGGCAGTTCAGTAATTGCATTCATTGAAGATCCTGATGGTTATAAGTTTGAACTGATTGAGAGGGGTCCTACACCTGAGCCCCTCTGCCAAGTGATGCTTCGAGTTGGTGATCTTGATCGTTCCATAAATTTTTATGAGAAGGTGAGAGTTGCTCCAAGAATTCCGAGGACGGTACATGTCCATTAGCAACATAGGCCTCAGTACTCATTTCCTATGACTCGCATTATTTATCTCCATTGTTTATTAGTTCTTTACTTTTGAGCCCTGTATTAAATTCTCAATCTACACTTTCCTTGTTTTGTCTAGGCTTTTGGAATGGAGCTTCTACGGAAACGAGATAGCCCCGAGTACAAGGTGATTTGACATTTCCTGCCTCTGTTACATGGACTTAGGTATTTCGGTCTTGTGTCGTAAATGGTGAAAGGTGCTCTATCAATTTTTCTGGAAGGAAGTTGAGCACAGCTGGAAAACATGCTAGGATTAGATTCAATATATATAGCTTGTAAGTGGATTGTTAGCATTAGGGGTGCCCAGTGGACAGCGGGTCAACCAAGCCCCCCAAATGGCCCAAACTGAACTGCCCACAAACCCACCCCAAGGTATGGTACGGATCCTAATATAAGAATTTGTCGGATAGCGTTCATTTCAGTTTGGACAGTTTTCTAATGTATAAACTGCCCAAACCGCAACTGAACCAACTGAACCGGACAATACTCACAGACGGGTGCATATGGAAAAAATGACAAACCGTCCGACCAAACAGCCCAAAACCATCCGCTAGGCAGCCCTAGTTAGCATCATTAGAAGGCTTGACCATCGAGGGGACTTTTAAGTGGAATACTAGCTTATCATTGATTGATGGTGTTAGTAGCCTTGTGTGCTATGCTTGCTTTCCTCTTCTGGCGCCGCATCTTTCTTCCCTAGACTGCAGTTTTGCCTAGTTATAAGGTTACCCTTAGCTAGTCAGGGTTCTTGATTAGGCAAGACAGTCCTTTTGACTAGCTTCTCCTCTCTTTTCCACCATTTATATAAAGAGAGAGAACTAAAGAAAGTCTTGGGCATTAGCACATGAACGATTGTGCTGACTACTCGTTCTTAAGTAGTTAAGTTGCACATCCGGTCGCTAAGCTGGTGGCAGCTTTATTCAGTGGAACTCATGTTAGGTCTCCTTTCCTCTCAAGTTGCAATTTAAGAGTTGTCATTCAAATAGTATACTTTACCCATATGCATGTGTCCTTTTCTCCCTCGTTGAAAAGGATGGAGGAGAGGGTGACCGGCTAGAAACCCTGGGCATGATCATGGCAGCCCCTCATAGGGGCTAGTTATCCATAGGTTTCTACCAACCCTCTGAGGGTTAGTGGGTCATAGCTGGTCCAGTAGGGTTGCAGGGCACAAGGGGGCGCCATCCGCATGCCTCAAACAATAGAAACAAAACCACAGAATTTGACTTTAACTGAATAGTTTCCTTTAAAGCAATTCAACCCACTGAACAATAGAAACAAAACAACATAATTTGAAAAGGGATGTTGCTAGTGTTAACTGGCCAGGTCTTTACGGTCCTACTTCATTTGGTGGTCTACTTAGCTGTGTACCTTCTAAGGTTTAGTAATCATGTTTACTAGCCTCTAGCCTGGTTTGGTTGTCTCTAGGTTAGTTGGGTCCATATGTTAGCTAGTTGGGTCAGTATGGATCTACCTATCTGTAAGTTCTATCAGGCTATTATTACGCATTAAAAGAAAGAAAAAAAGAAAAGAAAAAGAGGAAACATAAGGTTCTTTTTGGCTATTGTTGGCTTTTGAGTCACCTCCTTTTGATTGCAAGAATATGATAATTGATAACTAGTTAAGATGGAGGGATCGAGTTCATGCATGATGCTGTGGTTACATAGATGTAATGCTTCTCGTATAACAGTGTACCCAAATATTTTTTCATTGCTGTTTATAACTTTGTGGATAAATGAATCACTTTGTACTTTTCTCCAACTTGACAAAGGTCATTGTCGCTAATATATTGGAAACTACCAAATGTTGCAGACAAGTTTTTGGTGGTTCATGCCTGCCTTCCCCCGGTTCCATCCTTATTGCTTCCAAAGTTTTGTTTGAGAACTTGTTTTCAACATTAGCCACCTCTCCTTCACATGGTATTATTCTAGGCTTCTAGCTGCTCTGCGACCAATCTATGAAACAAACTGAAATGCACCTCTAATTGCTTGTAACACTCTTTAAGAAGTCAATGCATGTGCTCTGCACTAGTTTTGTATAACTTTAAACTATAATTCTGGGTAGTTGGACAAACATTACAGAATGAAGTCCGATGACTCTGTAGTCTGTAGCCTGTTTGTAAATAATCAAAGCTCAAACTAACAAAATTTACCTTTCTTTGTTGACGAAATATGAAACGAATGTCTCAAAGAGAAGATTTACTAAGGAAACTTGGTTCAGTGCTTTTTAGGCTCTATTCTGATGTCCTTTGGAGATTGGAGGGATGGGAGAGACAATGATTAGGGTCATTAGCAGTCATCTGCTTTAGTGCTTTTCATTTTGAATTGCTTACTGATTTATACGCCTATGATTTATGTGTCGAAAGTGTATCATGAACCATGTTACTTTGGACTCGGGAATGACTATCAAGTGCAAGTGTGTGTCTAGGTGTCGATCTCCGTAGATCCTTGAACTCAATAAAAAGTGCTTGTTCCTAAAAGTTGAATATTGCATGGGCATTTTCTATAATGTAGTAATGTACTTTATATGAGATGGAATTTTTTTTGGAAATCTATTTAAAATTAAGTGGGATTCGAGGAAAAGAAAGTTTTCTTATATTCATCCATGCGAGACCAGAAAGTGTTCTTTCCAACCACGTGTGAGTTTTTCCCCGAGCCGCTTCTAAAAAATGAAGGGATTGCAGAATACCCATGTGATACTTATCAGGATACATGAGAGTTCAGCAACACAACTTGTCGTCAATTATCATGATTTCTTTGTCAAATTCCAAGTATTGTATTATCAGATTCTCTCTTGATGCCAAGGTGACATGGTCGAGTAAACTCTAACTCAGCTGTTTCTTCGTACCTACTCCAGTTATTATGTAGTTGCATTGACGTTTGTGTCTATATGGGACCTTGACCGTTGTGTTTATATGGGTCTCTTTTGGAGGTTGATTGCCTCTATGTATGCAGCTTCCGAGCTAATATAAGCTTCTTGTTCCATTTCCAGTATACGATAGCAATGATGGGCTATGGACCCGAGGATAAAAGTCCTGTGCTAGAATTGACATACAACTATGGAGTCACTCAATATGACAAAGGAAATGCCTATGCTCAGGTAGAGATACTTCTTCATCCCTCCCCTTAACGTGGTTGACTTGGCTCTCTCCATATGGAACTTAAAACTAGTTTTGAGCTGCCATGGACCCATCTTAAGGAACCAAATAAGTTGACTGATTTGTTTGTATCTCCACAGATAGCAATAGGGACAGATGATGTTTACAAAACTGCAGAGGTGATTAAAATGAGTGAAGGAAAGGTTACCCGAGAACCTGGACCATTACCTGGTATCAACACCAAGATTACTGCGTGCTTGGATCCTGATGGTTGGAAAACGGTATCTCTCTCAATTTTGTTGATCATTTATCTTGGATCCTGATGGTTGGAAAACGGTATCTCTCTCAATTTTGCTGATCATTTATCCGGATAAGCTATTTAGCTATTGTAGTGCTTGTTCTGAACTTTGCATTCTGGATTAATGTTTCGAGTACAAAATGTGAACATTATTCTGATAAAAGGCTGAAGTGGCCCTGCAAAAAGGGTTTCATGGGAGAACTGTCTTGTCTATTTTTATTGGAGAAGTGGTACGAAGAGTTAGGAAGAAAAAAAAACTGAGCTTGCAAACCAATTAGTGGATAGAATAAGCACAGTCTAAAAGTAGCTACATCCAAGTTGTAATCTAATAGACTTAGTCCGGATGGACTCACTGTTTAGAACTTTGGTAAGAAAGTAACTCTCACCGTTTATCTCTGCTGCCTAGACCTGTTGATCGATTGGTTTGAACTGCAGGTTTTTGTCGATAATATTGATTTTCTCAAGGAATTGGAGTTACTTTGAGGAGTTGTGAATACCAAGCTTGCAACAGTGGCCCTCTGCCGGGACAAGTTGACAGTTTACACAATTAAAGCTTCAACACCTGTGAAATCTACTCCTCCAAGAATTACGCTGTCAGAAAATGTATTTAAATCTTGTTCTGTAGTTGAAATTACTGTCAAAAAGTAAGATGACTATAGTGTAGAAAAGTCGAGATGATGTTTTGTGGTTTATGTATTTATTTCTTTTTCCCCCCCTGCTCCACTCCATACAATTTTGGTTGGTAATAACAATGGGAAAGAAAAGAAAGGTTGAAGTGGCTGCTGGGATTTATTCCCACTTTGTAACATCTTCTCTTCAACTCTGTAATTTCGTCCTTATTGGCCTTGGAGGGATGAAATGTCATTGTAGTTACATGGACTTAAATGTGGAAGTAGTCATGTTTAACGCTTAGACGTATGATTTAGAACCAGATCCCCTGTGCCTCTGTTGCAGGGGGTTTTGGGCCGTTAGATCACACACAAAATTTTAGAACACAAAAACAAATCTCACCATCCAACGGCTCAAACCCCCCTGCAACAGAGGCACAAAGGGGATTTGGAATAGGGGAACTGAAACGGTACGATTGCAAATGTGCAGTGGAGAGAGAGTAAGGACACCACTTGGTAATGCCATCGCAGCACTAAATAATCTTTAGGCATGGAAGTTAGATTTACTCATACGGATGTTTGATGTCCTATTTTTTTTTTTTTGTTCAGAAGCGAATTTATTTTGTGTTTATTCCCAAGGATTGGCCGGTATAGAGTTTGGGTTAGGGTTTGCTTCGTTTTAGTTTCAGGTTCAAGTCTACTACTGTATTAACTTTTACGGAGCCAGTCGATACAAGTTCTGTTACGATTTTAGATGAATTCCTACAAGTAGATGGGGATTGGGTTCTCGGGTTATGTCAAGGTGCGGGTAAATTGTTCAAAGAAATTTGAATGGAGCTTACTATCCACTCCTAATCTTGCTAATTCAAATCCAATTTCACAATATTTTCCTCAAACAAAAAAAATCTATTTTACATAATTAGAGTAACTTAAAACAAGAACTAAAACCGAATATGTGATTCTGATGGGAAAAATAAATTTAAAAATGGTCGAACCTGATCAAAGCCTTTGGCCTAGTTGTCAAGGTTTAGCTCTCTCTTAATGTTATATGTTCGAAACTTTATGCTTTACAGGGGTTGTCAATTCTTATGGAATTAATCCCGCCTTTAATCGAATTCTCCGCTAACTGATGATAGAATTATAGGAAATTTAAAAATTAGTCAATGTGACATAAGCTCACACGATTTTTTTTATTTTTATAAACGCAATGACTTAAAAAAAACGAAACCATATTTTTGTGTGGATTGAGTTGTGATCAGTTGGTTGTGTACCTAGATTTTTTGAGAGGAAAAAAATGACAAAAAAAAAAAACTCACACAAAGGTGACAGAAAAATCGACCAACCGAAAAAATCGATCTATCGATCATTCAGTTTTCGGTGGGGTGAGGCAGGGCCGGCCCTGGAAGCAAGCCCACCAAGTGACCGTTTAGGGCCCCTAGTTTTTGACCCAATAATAGGGCCCCCGAAATTTGAGATATATTAAATCAGTGGTAGGATGACACAGTTTTACCCATGACGTCCTAGTATCGATCCTTGCAAACCTCAATTTTTTTTAGGTGAATTTACTTCAAACATGTAAAAATTAACTTTGTAGGTATCGAGAATGGAACTCGATTCTCTAGGTTGTAAACACTCTGCATTTCCACTGCACCACAAGAAAATCTTGGTACTTATATCGAATAATTTATATATATACAAATGCTTAGAGGCCCAATCTTTAAAACTTGCTTGAGGCTCCGAAAATCTCAGGGCCGGGCCGGGGTGGGTTCGGTCGGTTTGGACCGAACCGAACCGATCAATTTTCAGTTCGGTATCGGTTTCCTGGAAATTTCTTCGGACCGTACCAAAATACCCCAAAACTATACCGATTTGGACCAATCAATCAAAGCCCTCCATCTTAAACCAAAAAATAACAAATCTCAGCCGTCCATCTCAATCTTAATGCAGGACCGAAAAATCCGAAAAACTGACCGGGCCGAACTGATTGCGGCACATTGTTTTTTTTTTGTAGGTATTGATTTCCGGATAAATTACCCCGAACCGATCGGTTCGGTTCAAAACACCTCAAAAGCCGAACCGAACAGATCGGATTTCACGAGAGTGATTTTTTCCTCTCCCCTATTGGTTGACACGCGTGAATCTCACCACAAAATGATGTCATGCTTACCCCAAAAAAAATTACTGAGGTAAACATAACATCACTTTATAATTAGATTCACACCAATTTAAATAATAGGAGGGAGGATTTTGTTCACACTCTATGAGGGTGAACAAAATTGCACTCGAATTTCACGCACTAGTGTCACCGCACAAAATGTAGGGAAGTGCAAACCCTATTGACCTTTGCGAAGTTGCGATAAAACCCCCCGCGCGCTCCCTCTCTCTCTCTCTCTCTCTCTCAATCTTCTTTGCAGAGCATTGAGCGCAAACACCTGAAGATGGGCCTAGACGAGAAGAAGAAGAAGAACGACGACGACGAAGAAGCTGAAACGACGACAGCTCAACAAACGGCTAACAAGAAAAAACGCAAAGAAGTCGCCATTTTTGGCAATTACAGAAACTACTACGGTTATCGTGTATGCTACTCCTTTTTCTCCTCCTTTCAATACTGTATTCCTACACATAGCAATCGTATTATATACATATATACGTTTGTATGTCCATGTATCAGATTGAATGTTCGATCGAGGTGTTAAATACTGCTACGTAGTGGCTGAATTCGACTTATTTAGAGGGGGGAACCCTATTTTGTTTGATTGAGACTGTGAACTTCAATAATCCTTTTCGTTTTTCTGTTAAAATTGTAAAACGGGACAATGCATTGAGTAAATGTTGGGTATCATGGTGAATGTCATAAGTAATCTCCACTTGCGGCCCCACCCGTATGGCTATGACTATTACAATCTTTTTACGGACTTGTAAACCTAACAGTAAATTACATTACAGCGATATGGTAACTCGGATGTATCTTGACATTTGTTGAAATGTGGATGTGGAACTAACCTGCATTCGGTATACCATGTAATTCCGTGTGTGTTTGTGTTTTGCGTTTATTTTCCGTTTTGGTAATGCTAGATATTGGGTTAGGGTTCTGCAGATCTTTCAAACACCGACTTCTACATTGTTGTGTTGGTTAGCAGGGGACAAGGAATGTGCACCAAGTCCTATATCCAGTCTTTTATTTGTGGGTGATACCACGTTAGACGGTGTCACGGGTGGCATTCAATATTTATTCCGATTCATGAGAGTTTGGAATTGTTGAAGCCTTTGAGCATTTGATTGTTGTCGCCGTATTTAATATTACCTGCTGGTATGATTTCATCAACCTATAGGTAGACATAGGGCTACACCTAAATAGTTGGGTTAGTCGAATCTGTGGTCTTGTGTTGTTCAGTTACTCTATCTGATAAGGGTTCACTAAATGCACTCCATACGTTTTCCAATGTATTCTGAGCTTTTTTTATTCGGCTTATATTGACCTTCTCATGTGTTGTGTTCATTAACAGTTTAACTAGTATTAAACAACTTAATTTATTCACATCTCACAGACACTAGGACATTTGGTGGCTTCCAACTTCCAACTGGTTTCCTGTTGATGTTTTCAGGTTGGTCAGGAGCTGGAGGAAGATCCTAGGTTGAAGGTTTTAAAGAAGGAGTGGTTCGAGGGGAAGGATTGTCTTGACATTGGATGCAATAACGGGACAATAACAATCACTATTGGTATGTATTCCTTTAGTGGGCTAATTTTTCAGTATTGTTTTCCATGTTTTTATGATTTCCTGCCCCTAAGTTGTTTTCAAAACACAATCACACACAAAAAAATGCCTTTTATAATGATAACACTATAATAAATGATGCTTTTCTCATCTTCTTTTGCATGTGCCTTTGGTTTTACAGTTTACAGGCCTTCATCTATTCAGTTATTATATATGCACACGTTTTTTGGTTTCTTATTTCAGAAATAAGAGCTTTTTGTTTTTAGAAGATGAACTTAGGTAACAAGTGACTTTTCTTGAACTATAGTTACTGATTTAGTTTGATAATGTATGCTGGCAATCTTCCCCTTGAAAAATAAGTTTTCCCCGAAATAAGATCCTCAACTTTGTTGTTCCTCTGTTATTTTGACCATTGCGTGTGTTTCTGTCTATAGCTCAATTTACCTCGCTGTGCCTTTTTGTATGCAGCAAAAAAATTTGGCTGCCGGAGCATCCTTGGAGTTGACATCGATGGTGGTAAGATTTTTAAGTATAACCTTGGTTTCTTTTGGGACCAACTTGCTTCTTTCATTCATTTATTGGATTTCGTGAAAGGAAAAAGAGGCTAATTTACTACATGATGGCTTTTATAAAACATTTTACATCTTTTCGGACCGTATTGACTAGAAAGGCTACTGATCCTAATGATCAACATAAAAGATCTGTGTAAACCAATACCATCATACTTGCGTGCATTATTAACCATTCGGATTGGAGAGCAGGTACTAATGTTTTGGATTGATGTATTTCATTTAACGCCGTAATGCGGAAAGAAATTCTCCTTGGACCTTGATGCTTGCTCTGGTTCTTATAGCCTCGTATAGACTTATACGGATCCGGGTCACGATCTTGATATATAAAGGGAATGATGCTCAAGAACCAAAAATTAGCCTTCTGAGTTGAAATTATCTTGTACTTGCTATTGTTGAGGTGCAGTCAGGCAAATCAATGGGTTTCTTTTGATTTTCTTGCAGATCGGATCCAGGACGCACATTGGAATCTCAGAAAAACTGTGAATATGAGTACTCGTGCAGTACAACCAAAGCCTACCAAGTTAGAAGATTCTGAGGGGATGAATGGTGTACAACACAGTGTCACTGAAGTACAAAGTGGAGAGACTAGGGACGGAAAAGATCTTTCCGACATAGTTACTTTCCAAAAAGGAAACTTTGTTAAGGAGTGGCGGCCACCAGAGGATAAATTCTATCATACAATTATTTGGTAAGTTCAATTGTGCTTCAGCTTTATGACATATGTTTTACACTGAGAAGCACAGACACTCCCCGGGGCTCATGAACCCGAATCCCAGACTTTTCGAACATGACACTCTCTGACACGTCCCCGACATGTGTCCGACAAGTCGAAAAAGGTGTCTGAATATTTATTTGTTTATTTATTTAGTCGGACACGCACGCGACACGTTTCCGACACGTTATTGGTCAAAACATAATTTTTAAAACTTGAAACATGGTAAGTTCTGTTATTTTTAAACCTAAACAGAATAATAAAGTGATACTTAGTAAGTAAGAGGTAAAGAGTGTAATAAATAATATACATAAAACATAAGTACAAATACGTTCTCTTCCTCCTTCAGCGTCAAACACAAACCTATATATCGATGAGGGAGAGAGAGAGCCATGGCAGAGATACACTTAAAGAGACACGGGAGAGAGATTTCGCACATCAAGAACTCGAAATGAAGAAGCAGCCCTAACCAAGAATTCAAAATCAAGTGTCGTGTATATTCGCAATCTTTTTTACAGACGATCTTTTTGTTATATGATGCTAAATGGTGGTATTCTCATCTTAAAATACTATTGAATGAAAATTGCATAGATGCTTTGTTTAGATCTTGAATGCCTTTTTGTAACTTTAATGTTATATTTTTTTACTTAATATGTATATGTACAGTAGGGAAGACGTGCTTGCGAAGATAAGAAAAAGTGAGAAATTTTTGTTTACTTAATGTGTATAGGTACAGTAGGGAAGACGTGCTTGCGGAGATAAGAAAAAGTGAAAAAGAATGAATGACATATGGGTCCATTTGAAACAAGGAAATTGGAAAATTGGTTCCTATTTCCTAACACGTCTTTTATGTTAGATTGTGAATGCAAGTTATTTGTCTATGCAGAAGTCTATGGGATCCTTTAGTGACTGAAAGATTTTTAATTTTTTTTATGATAACGACTCAACCGAATTGATGGAGTTTATGTGAAAATAATAAGTAGTTTAAATGTGCAAATTTTCCTTGTTTTCTTTGTTTGGTAAGTTGCATTTGAAACGAATTCCTTTTACATTCTTTTTCCTTTCAGTGGCATTTTTTGCATCTTAATTATATTGCTGGCTCAAGAAAGATATCTTCATGCAGTCCTAATTATTCAGAATATTGTTATATGTCAGAATCACAGTCCAAAGATTCCATTTGCTGGTTTACCTAGTTTTGCCTGTGGCCCTATGTGATATTTTGAAATCTTTATTTCTCTCTCTTTTGTGTTCTATTTTTTGCAGCTTAAGTGTCGCAAAATGGATCCATTTGAACTGGGGTGATGATGGATTGATTATTTTATTTGCCAAGATTTGGAAGCTTCTTGAACCGGTATTATGCCTGATCCTTTGCTTTTACAGAGTCTTGGCTCGTGCATAGCAATATGGTTATAAGTATAATATATTTTAACTTGAGCAGGGTGGCATTCTTATTTTGGAACCCCAACCTTGGAACTCATACTACAAAAACCGTCTTGTATCTGAGGTATGGAATTTTCTTTTAATTCCTCTTCATTACGCCCCGTTACACTCCAAAGAGAGCTCTCATGCTAAAATGACGAGTCTTCTTGGTTTGTCTCTCTCTCTCTCTCTCTCTCTCTCTCTCAGAATATCGTGAAGGCAATGAAATGATTGGTCCCAAATTTCAAGCCCATCCTTGTGCCTTGAAATTTGCAAATAAACACACTAGCAAATCAAAGATAGTACAACCCACGTACCAGATCTCTGATGAACAAACTTACATGCTTCAAATGCTTGAATATCCATCTAACAAAAAATTCTCTAGATTGTCAACTTGTTCAAATATCAAACTAAATGATCGGGACCCAAGTTTCAAGCCCATCCTTGTGCCTTGAAATTTGCAAATAAACACAATAGCAAAGCAAATATTTTACAACCCACTTACCAGATCTCTAATGAACAAACTCACATGCTTCAAATGCTTGAACATTCATCTGACAAAAAAATATCTAGATTGTCAACTTGTTCAAATATCAAACTAATTTTCCAAACCTTGATATATTCGCCATATGTTATATTATATAGGTTTCATGAGGGAGGGAGGGAGTAACATGCTTTTGCTAGTAAAGGCTGTTCCAGCCTTCCAGGTGTCATCTTGTACCTGAAAAATTGCTGGTGGTTTTATATTGTACGATCTCTTTTTTTATCAGATGTTAAGAATTGAACTTTGACCAAATGTATGATAAAATGGGCGCATGTTTGTCAATGATTTTTATGCTATAATGGGGCTCTGATCTCATGAATCTTGCATTGTATTTTACAGTTACTGGGACCAGTGTCGGATACCATTTTTGCTTCGTGAAACTCTTTTACCTCAGTACTTCTCAAGTAGTTTGTATGGGCTAATGATTTTATGGCCTGGGATTATTTGTCTCAAACAACAATTTTCTACTTGGTCTGCAGATGGCACAAACTAATTATCATAATATTAAGATCTATCCTGAAGGATTTCAAGAAGTTCTTTTGGACAAGGTATATTTCATGTTTTTGTTCGTATTTAGTCAATGAGGTTTAACATTAGCTAAATCTTGTGGGACATGGACTCCAGTATGGAGTTTATCTTAGGGTTAGACCTTCCTAAACTTGAATTTTAGGATATTTAGATTTGTGTTCAAAAGTTGGATATAGGCAAGGGAAAATAGAATTTCTAACCCTATACAGGTAATGAGAAGGAATGTGTGTTTCTAGCTTGTGTGAAGTCCATTGTTTCTTCGTATATCATCAAAATTAGAGGATCCGAACCTATCCCATAGCCTTGCCCATTTCATGGTTGTCAGACACGGGATTTTTTTCAAAAAAGAAATTAAATTAACGAGAGTCCATGTTACACAAGCTGCATGAAATACCAGACAACCATTAGGGATTTTGTTTTGTTATTGAAGCCAATCTGCTGACTTTTGATCTTTGGTCCATGGTTGCAGATTGGATTTAGGATGGTAGAAAACATCACTTCCAGGTTATCAGGCAGCAAAACTGGATTTAATCGGCCTATCCTCGCTTTCTGGAAATGATTCATTTCGGGTTCCACTTGTTTCTTGGAATGTGGAAATTCCTTACTACGGATAAATCTTCTACCGTTTTGATGATGGAAATATTAAGGTATGTGTTATTAGAATATAGGTGAAAATGAGCTGAAAGAAAGTTGATAACCAGTGGTGACATGGAAAAGAAGTCTATTTTGTTTCCTGAATTTTGAAGCGTTGCAGGATTGTTATCTCCGTTTCTTTAAAACGCAGGGTGGTTTGGAGTACACCAGTGTAGTTTTATGGCTCTCCTTTTTGTCAAACACCATCTGCATCCTCGGTACAATGGGCAAGGGAAACTCAAGTAACTGTATAGTTTGTAGTGGATGATTCTGGGTTTTTGGCGGTTATGCCTTACTTCAATGTTTTTAAATTAAATGCCGGTATAGCTGTATATTCAAACTGGTGGTAATTGTTAATGATCTCCTTTGGTTTTTTTCAATGCAATGTGAATGATCTGATATGCTGATTTAGCAATGCTTAGACTTCTGACTCTGTGTGTGTGTGAGAGAGAGAGAAAGAGGTTCCTTGCTGTGGGCCCCTCACAATCCCCGTTATGGAAAACTCAACTCTCTCTCTCTCTCTCTCTCATCTCTTCTTTTTGGTTTTATGCAACGTTTGGCAATTTTCTTCCTCGCAAGAAGAATGGATCAGATGAAACCTTATCTGGGGCCACGAACTACCTTGACAGAGACAACAGCTATGCGTTTTCCTACCGTCCAAACCGTCACAGCTTTTTGTCCCAACTCAAGAGAGCAACACCCTCAATTGGTTCCACCTTGGTGAGGACATGCTCACTTTGGGGATCAAAATCATTTATTTTGTTCAAATTCATTTGTTACGAGGCCATACAAATATAGAATTCGATTAGATAGCGGTAAGCACTCGATCTACAAGTCTAATAAGTATTTTTAGTTGAGAATTTTAAAGAAAAAATATAACAAAGTATTTTTGCAAGTATAAAAAATATTTTTGCACAAGATGAGTATATCCTCGATCAAAGTGAACAAAATTGTTCTCCCAACTCAACGCTTTTTTCTCCGACTTGCATTCCAAAGCAACTGCTGAGGATTTCGAGCTCAAATCTTATGCTGAGACGTCCACTTGTCAAACCGTTTGGCCTGGCCGGGCGGGAAGAGTGGTGCAGTCATGAGTAGGAAAGAAGAGAGAGCAAGAGCGAAGATCGACTGCACTGTTGCCATTGATGGTGGGCTGTACGAACCTGGAGGATACTTGCTGAAGTTGAGAGATTTCAAAAAATTTAAAAAGGAATTTCTTGTTACCTAAATCGAAGCGAGGGTTCTGAATTTTACGTCTTTTCTGGGAATTTTTTTCCAGCGCTACTGTTATGATTTCCTCCCACAAATGATAAAATAAAAAATGCCTTGCAAGTATTGCTTGCTGAATGCTGAAAACCCCCCTTGATCAAACCGTTGCAACCAGGAGAAGAACAAGGTCGGAACTTAACACCAAAAAAAAAAAGTCGTACCTTGAAAGCATAGAAGTTACTCCAAAGTAACTCCCAAATAGGATGCACAGTAGTACCGGGAAACCGAAAATGGGCGACAACCGAAACACAAATCCCGTATTTTTTATCATCTTGACCAGTCATCAAGCAAGTTTATCGACATTCAGATCCAGATGCAACTCCGCCGGAAACAAGCCAAGATACCTAACTTCAGTAAATACTAACAAAATGGGGTCGGCTGCCTCGAGGAAATTTACGGAGGCTTCTTCAAAGATGGCTACCAAGTAATCAGACTAACAACCCTCAACGAGGTAACAACCAGGATCTCATGTGGTTTGGTGACTAAGAGGAATTTTGATCACGGACGTCAGTGTGGAGAATCAACCCCATTAATAATACGTCAATAGCTTCTCGCTAATATGTCCTCAATCAAAACAGGTCAACGTATGATTCAAGCCAATCTTGGAGGGAGCACATACAGTACCCCGTGTTGCTAGATGTGTCTCGACTACTCTTGTCCAGCTCATAGCCGGGCCATCTTGCACAACCAAGGGATGGTTATTACCTCCTACCCCAATTTACCGAGCAACCAAAAAACTAGTCACACTCCTGACAAGGAGGATGTAATTTCCAGTTTGGACACCGAAAACATTCACAATTCATTACCTCCAGTCAACTTAGTAATCCAGAAGCCTCTCCACACAGAGAACACAGAGACCATGAAGGAATTTAGAGCTCCCAAGTTGAACCATTTTACCTGTATCTTGTTTCTCAATTTTTCTGTCTAATCTGCAGATAGCAGCACACAATAAGAAACCGTTCAGGAAATTTTGAAAGAACGAAAGCATCTAATACATTTATTACCCTTGGCATTAAAGAGCTCAATGACAACACCAAATCAATTTAGGCTAATACATTTATTACCCTTGGCATTAAAGAGCTCAACAACACCACCAAATCAATTTGGGCTGCTTGGATTTTGGATTTGTCAAGGGATTTGGAAAGAGTCATTAATCCCTTGTTTTTTTCACCTCAAAATTCATCCACAAACCCTATATCCAAACACGACCCTGCCTCCCATACCAGCCTATTCAACAAGTGAAGCCAGGAGAGCAACAGCCTGGCATGGCTTATCCACAGTAAAATCACAAACTCTCTGACCGTATCCACAAGGTCGAATCCAAAGCACAATGCTCCCACCCATAGTAGAATCAGGGAGAGGTAGTAGTTACTTAGTTCTACCCCAACTTTTGTTTGCGCTTTTCCATGCGTGTAAACGCCAATCTCCTAAACCCAAACTCACACCACATGGCTGGGAGCAAAAAGCACTAGCCATCGTGCCAGGTCACAAGTCTCATCAAATTTTAAGAGAGAATTAGTTGTTCCATAAGCACTCCGTATTCAACTGCCGATTCAAGTCACCCAAACAAAAGCTGAATATACTTGAGTTTCACCTGTTCTCTATTCAGCTGCCTCCAAGTAGAAGTGTGACCGGGTGGATGCATCAGCTTTGCCACCAAAGAAGTGATCCTGCAAGTTACATGGTATAAAACCCAAAATTGAGCAGCCATAGGAATAATGTCATGATACAAAAACTAGTAATACACACCAAATTCTTCACAGGTTTTAGAGATAATAAACGAATGGTGAGTACTAGAAGAATTTTACATGAACATGCAGTTTCAGAGGTATACAATTTTCAATTACAATGCTTTAGAAAGATAAAAGGACTTTTTAGAAAGAAGAAAACATTTATTCCCCAGGTTGAGGATACCTGCTAGACTAAGGTCACAAGTTTCACTGAATTTTAACTTGCAAAAATATCAAGACCCCAGAGAATTAAAGAGAAAAAAATATTAGGATGAAAAGAAAAGTATCGGATAAAGAATCCCTGCAGCTTAACTCCCAAAAATGCACAACTTAGCAGATTGTAAAATATGCACAACAGATGCCTATAGATCTGATTTAAGCTCTTGCTAGGCACAAGTTTGTCATGTGATGTATGTGGTTCTAAAAAATACGTTCACGTGACCTGAATTGGACCATGCAAATCCATATGGCATATTTTTTTTTGTCTAAGACCCTTCTCCAAATTAATATTGGTGAGCTGAAGCAATTAATGGGACAAAAGAAAAAACACATCAACCAAAAAAAGGTTCCCCATAAAGGTTTCCAATATTAAGAGACTCAACTTTGAGTCTCCTTCAAAACTTTCTCCTTAACTTACCAATCAAACAATTCTTCAGCCTGTGGAATGCACCATACATGCAGGCACTACATATTGGCAACACAGAAACATAAAAATTTTGAGCTTCATCTATGTAAAATATGTTTTCGGCCATATAACAATGGCTCTGATCCAAAAGCTATAAAGCATTAAGGTTACAATCTTACAATGCAAATAGCCAATGAACGAACAATAAAGGACTCTCAACAACCACTGAAGCAAAATGAAAATTCTATGATTTTTTAACAGAAGGATTCAGGCAAAAACAATTCACGCTTGATTCATGTTACACAACCATATAACACAGTTCTTGCACACAGTTCCTGTGTAGTTTTTGACATCTATGTACAGCACAGGAACCAAGCTGCGGTTGGTCTGTGTTCAAGGACCAACTAATGGTTTAGTCACCTTGGGAAAGATTACAACTCGAGCAGGAAGCTTTGCACCCGCGAAGAGAAGTCGTGAGCATGTTTGTCCTCCACAGTTACTTCACTGAATTCTCGTCAACTGAGCCATTAGTGATCTGTATCTAGAGTTGGTCCACTGTTTCTGGTTAGTTTCACGCTTTCGAGAAAAGTTCTGGCTTCCATACGGAAATGATGAAAAATCCATATCCAAAGCAAGATAAACCATCACCAGATGTGACATGAAGACCGTGACCAAATCAGCAACTGCAACATAAATATCAGGAAAATGTAAGCGGAAGTCCAATTAGTTTTACGATTCTGGAATGCAACGAAAGAAATAACCAAATCAACTTACCATATAAAATCACTTCGCAGAAGAAACACGGTGAAGGGACGAAATCCAGCTACTTGAAGGACCAACTTTGTCACCATTTGCATGACTAAAGGTTGTGCTTTCGGCAGGCAACACAGCTTTCGATGTTCTTTGTTTTGACGTGCCCGCATGAGAAGATGAAGCCGATGGCATGTCTGTATTGCTCACAATCTACAAGAACAAGATATCATCAACAAAATGGTTTATCTACATAAATTATATTATAAACTCTTAGTTGTGTAATAAGAGCAAAACTAACCATATCCTACATCATCATTGATAGGCGCGTGAAATTCATGAATTTAAGCGCCTAAGTAGGGAAGAATGAGCACGTTAGACGTGGGGTTAATCCTTATTTTCCATTTAATTCGTGCACGTGGTGGGGTTTTGTGTTTGTGCTTAAATTGCAGGAATTTGAGGATGTTGGCGCTAATCGGAGTTGTGGAAGGCCATG
>JAXBDA010002646.1:0-40709 GCA_036023075.1 Gaultheria prostrata | reverse complement strand
TGGATGAGTCCCTCCAAACAGTACAACTTTTTGATTAAAAGATGACATAAATTACAAAATCTCCCCTTAATATGTCACTTCCACTCTTCATTTTAAAGAAAATGGCATGTGTTGGAGTTGCTCTTAATTTGTTATGTTTCACTTCACTCTCTTTTAGCTTAGACACAGTCCCTTATTTTTAGACGGGTTGTTTGGATGCAGCTTACGTATATCTCGACAATTCGTCTTTTCAGTCCGGTCAAAATCATGTCATTCACACCGACACAAAGAAATTCACCACAAGATATTACTTTTTTGCCGCTTAACCCCATGAATAAAATTATGATCAATTGTATAAGGAACAAATACACCAACCAACTAGTTTAAGCTTGGGGCCGGACACAATTACTCTGGGACCTATGAAACCCAGACTGTCCAAAACTAGGTGTTTGGCGCATCATAGCGAAAACAAAGTCTGTGACAATGAATTTTTGATTTTTGAGTTCAGAGAAGATAAGTCAAAATAGGTTGAAAAGAGTTTTTTGACTTCTCGTTCTCTATTTTTTCCATTTTGATTAACAAATAGACTGACAAAATTTATTTTGCACGCAACACTACTTCTGTTGGAAAATGATTATACCCATTTCTCTCAAACACTCATACCAAATTTAAAATATATTCTAACAATAATCCAAAAAATAAAATAGCTGAAAATGAGGCTCTCAAACACTCGATGCGTTGGCACAAGAAGAGTGTATTGATTTGGATTGAGTTCTACTGCAAAAACCAAGTACTGTGTACTTACCAATAGACGCGCACAATTTTTTTTTACATTTACACGCAGATTTCAATGCGTGAACATTTTCCGCAAAACAGTTTAGGAAACGTCCCATCATTGCCTCGTCATTAAAGGATAAGGTGGGGCCCACACGGGGACTACGCGCGTTCACACTCAGACCTTATCGCGACACGATTTGGGAGTACTAAGATATCGGCCCTGTGTTCTCTTGTCTTCTCGCGAGATACCGGTAACGTGGCAGAACGAGTCGAACATTAAGAAAACGTGATGGTAGCGGGGTCAGCAACTTGTCCAAACAAATTGACACGTGGCAGCTTTAGGCAGAGAAGGAATATGGTCCTTGTTTGGCGTTCCAAAAATTGCCACACGGCTCTTCTTTTGTCCCCACAAACCTTTAAATCACCGAATTACCCTTGGTGGCCCTGTTGTACTCCCTCCCTCCCAATTTGCCGGACCCTTTTGGCCTTTTGGGGAATTCAATTTATTAAGGGATGTAAAAATTTTATATTGTCTTTTCTGTTTTGCCCATAAATTCAGTCAATATTAATGTGGCCAATTTTGTGGGGCTAATATTTTATACAAAACTCAAAACATATGCAATATGAATCTTGTTTGATAGATATCAATTAGTTTTATTATACAAAAATTTTAAAATCATAAAAACCATTATAAAATAAAAGATAATTGATAAGGAAAGTACTTTTTAAGGGTAAAACTGGAAAGTGACTCTGTTTTGATGGATATTTTTAGAAATAAGACTTATATTTCGGAACATCCTAAAATAGAAAAATGGTCCAGCAATTTGGGACGGAGGGAGTATTTGAAAAATGTTAACTTAAGCCAAATGGGCCATGGATAATAATAATAAAAAATGTATTGATATCTGTGAAATGTGCAATTAAAATTCTTGTTATCTGTTTATGTCATTGAGCATGATTATTTTGTGTTAGCAAAAGGAAACGTGCAAACAAAGCCAATCTCGAAAGTCACTTGATTGATATCGATCAGCTTTTGTAATTAGTCTCGTCATTAGTGAAATTACTATGGATTTTATTCACCGTCTTGTTGTATGCGCTTCTCTAACCGCATTTGACCGCCTTCTCAAACCTTAAAGGCATAAAATACAAGGGTATATATGTACGGATTAACTTCTTTACAGATGATCCACAATGAGGGGGTTTGCACCGAATAAATTCCCATTGTCCATCCCGAAATCCAATGACTCGAGATCAATGCACTGTCTCTCCTTATTAAAATTCGAGTCATTGAATCTCGGGATGGAATTTGCTCACATGTGAAGAAGTTAATCTCATACTCTACGTCATACCAACAACCCCAGTTTCCGTGAAGTGACCGAAACCCAAAACACGGGGTCCACCGTGTTCGATTCGATCTCTCAACTATTGTCCCTATATATGGCCAACGCCAAAACCTTGGCTTCCCAAACTCATCAATCCTCTCACTTATTCCTCCCCAGCCGCCGGGATACTGTTTTACTACATTTTCTGTCAACCATGGCAGGTACTTCTCAGGTCGTCCAAGCCTCAAATCCTCGCCGGAGAAAGTGCCGGAAAACCGGTTTCAGGAAGCGGTGCTTGTACGTGTTCAAGCAGCAGAGGGCTAGGTTTTACATAATTGGGCACTGTGTGTCTATGCTTCTGTGTTGGCACGACCATGACCCATCCGACTGACTGAGTAATCCGATGAGAAACCGATATTGTTTGGTCCAATCGGCGAGCGCCACGTGCCCCTCCCCATTTCCGAACCAGTTCGCGCACTTTCAAGGCTTCAATCAAGGAGGATGAACAAAATTACACTCGGGAGGGCGAGGAATTCTACCGAGCCACCGAGGAGCAGAGGATGGAAATTGGAACTCATGAATTTTCCATTCCTGTGTTACAGACTTGCAGGGAGAAAACCCATATGGCGAATTGGGGAAATATTGCTATCAAATTGAATAGGGAAATTCAAGAGATTTCTTAAGGAATGGAAATGGAGTAGTACAATTTTTACATTCCTCTTATTCTGTAAATATACATTTCAAAATTTGTCGTGCAGTTTGAATTGTATTTCTATGGAGTTTTAAACTCTTAAGGAAATGGCTATAATACACGCCCATTAAAGGTGTGTACCATATGCACCTATTGTATGGTCTAGATTGTGCCACCTCATTGGCAATCGTAACATTTTATAGTGTTTCGTAACTTTTCAGCAATACGATTTGTAACATTTTGATGTGTTTCGTAACTTTTATAAGAAAATCGTAACTTTTATAAAAAATTCGTAACTTTTATAGGGGCGTGTATCATACACACCCAAATAAGGGGTGTGTATTGTAGCCTTTTCCAACTCTTAATAAAGAATTTTAAGATGTATTCGTAAATATATGTGGTACGAAAATCAATACTCCATATATTTTCTGATAATTCATGTGTTCGGATTAATTTATGCACATCTTGATTAATCTTAGAGATCCGATTCTACATGAAAATACTCCATTATATTGTGCGATTTGTAATTACTGTTTCATAATGAAAAATTGTGCTTCCGTCATGGAGGATCAAACTCGGTTTTTTTGGGATGCATAGATTGACACAACTAGTGATGGTAAAAAAAATAAAAAATCACCCACACAAAAGGGGGAATTGTTTATCTCATTAGTCATTAGTAAGGGGAGTTGCCATTATGCTATTTTTTGTATTTTCAGAATTTTTTGAATATAAGTTGTCGTTAATGTATGTAAGAATGATGAGTTGATGATTTAACAACTTGCAGTCTAAAAATATCAAAAGCACGGAATGAATGAGTGTTTAAGAGAGAGTGAAAAGCACGGAAGGAATGAATGGCGGGTATGGAAAGCACAGAATGAATGGGTGTTTAAGAGAGAGTGTATGAACAAAGTGTAGATTAATGCCAAATGGGTTGAGGATTTTCATGAGTACTGTCAAGCTACTAAGAGTACAGAGACGACTCTGAGGGTTTTCATGAGTACTTTCAAGCTACTATAGAGACGACACATAGAGAGCATAATGGGGCGAATGATCAACAATGGTACCCGCCAAGTCCAGGTTTCTTGATGGTTAATGTTGATGGGGCAGTTAGTTCAAGACGGGGGGTGGTGTAGGGATCGTAATACAGAATGAGGGAATTCCTTTACTACATGTTGATTCAAATGACATGGCGGAGGCTTTGGGATTTAGCATCCGGGAGATTATAGATTCAGAGGATGGACAAAAGTATGTGGTGGAAGGGGACGCTCAAGGAATTATCAACATGTTGAAAGAAGTCAATGCTACTAAATCTATCCTCATTAGAGACTCTCTATTTTTTTAGCTCAACGTTTGTTGTTTTGTTATTTTCATTATGTTTTCCGTAATTGTAATAGGGCGGCTCATGTCACAACCAAATATGCTATGTCTATTGATTATGTGATGTCCTGTAGTGATGATTTTCCATTATGGATCAGTATGAAGTTTGTTTGGACTCTTCGTTATTTCAATAAAACTATCGATCGATTGATAGTCTAGAAATATACCATAAGGTGCATAAAAATTAAAAACTACCCAAAACAAAAAAACCCATCAAGTTTCAGGTGCTGAAGCAGCTGAACTAGGCAAATTCGTCCCTTAATGCCAGTTAAGTCTTTTGACTCTTGAGCTGGCATTAAATAGTTATAGAATAATTGACAAATGATTTTCTTTTGAATTGGCAAATTCGTCCATACCGCGTAACGAATTTTTGTTGCATGGTATCATAAAATTTGGCTATTAGTATCACATTAAGCAATTGGCACAGTTGTACAACATGTGAACATAAATCTTCAGTACGAATGAAAGATGACCGAGCAAAATATATATTTTTAAATTTCTTGAAACGGCAAAATTAGTTATACAAATAGGTAAAAAAAATTTGTTCGACTCATTCTCAAAAGCTCATAGCATAGCCAACCAAAGCAAACATCGTCTATTTCTCTTTTTTAGAAAATGAAACTACCGCAATACTCGATTTAAGGTTTGTAAAAACGTATTAAAAGTCTGTTTGGGAGCCAATTTTTCCATTCTCATTTTTTTATTTTGGTTGTTTGGGAGACACACCCCAGAACTCATTATCTGGGAATGAGTTTTACAAAATGCACAATCTATAGCAGAAAGTGAAAATTAGGTTGATAGGAGATTTTTGACTTCTCATTTTCTATTTTTCTTAACAAAAAGACCTACAAAATGTATTTTACACATATATCTCAAACACTACTCCTGTTTCAAAATGCATTATGCATATTTCTCCCAAACACTCATTTCAAATCCAAAATACATTCTTACCATAATCAAAAAAGCCAAAAAATTAAAAATGAAAAGTTAAAAAAATGAGGCTCTCAAACACCCTATAAGTAAGGTTGTTCGATAACAAAACACACACTATCTTAAGTCAATATTTTTTTTGGAATAACTCTGTGGTCCGGGCCAGCTTGCGCGCGCCTCGACTAATTCTAGGGTCTATGTATGCCCCTGGATAAAACTTGAGTGAGAAGTATAAATTCCACTATGAAAATGTCTGAATTCCCATTCAGACTTATTAGTGTTGGGATGCATTTTACATCGCACGAGGGCAGTATTATAAAAAATAATCTTATATAAGTCAGTAAATTATCTTAAGTCAATAGAACAAGTTGACTTTGTCTTACTGACTTTTAAGTACTAAAGTCATTTTACCTTTCAAGTGTTACTTTAATCCAAAAAGTAAATATACAGGACTTAACTATTCGTACAAACTCTAATTACAAGTTTGTATATATCTCTATATTTATCCTCTATTTATACAAACCACAATATAATTACAAAGATACCTTTATAAATACATTTATATATCTACTAGTGACTAAGGTATTATTGATTGCTTTCAGTAAGGGTGTTTAGGTTGACTTTGTAGTAGGGAAATTAACTGCTAATTTAGTTTTTTAGTAATTCTATATTGATTGGTGATTTGGTGGCAAGGTTTTGGTTTTCGATCTATTTGGTGATTAAACATGTTAAACCACTGGTTTCAATGTCAAATCGAGCCGAACCGGTAATTGATGGTTTTGGTTATAATCTAAATAAATAAAATAACTCTACAGTTATGTCTTTAATTACTTCCTCCGTCCGGATTTGTTTTGTCCCTCGTTCTATTGTAACCGGATAAAAAACTAGTAATATATTTAAATTGGTAATAAATTTTATATTCAATATGGATCTTGTTTGATAGATCTCGATTAGTTCTATAATACGATGTTTTTATAATTACGTAAAGCGTTATAAATTACAAGATATAATCATTTGAAAAAATGACACGAACTCCTAAAATGGACTAACAAATCGGGACAGAGGGAGTAAAAATTTTGGTTTTGGTTTGACCAATCTCCAAACCAAAATGAACCGAACTGAACCGTTGCCATTCTAGACTAGACATGGACCAGATGGACCAGGCACTTAGTTTCGTTACTAGGGCCCAAGCCCATTGGAACGTCGCCATACGAGAGATTGTAAACCCAACTTAGATACCCAACAGTTCTTTTGCTCTCTCTCTCTCTCTCCAAGGGTTTAAGCCGAATTTTGAGCACTGGGGGGCAGATTTTGCGGCGGATTTGCAAATCACTGCTGGATTTTTTTACCATGAATAGTGCAATTTTGGACGAAACCAAGTTTGATGTGCATCTGAAGCTATTTGCACTTCGAGTTCCTCGTGAACTGTGCAAGGTCGCCACTCGGATTCTTAATGGGTATGTTATGCCTTGCCATAAATCCAACTCAATTCTCAATGAATTAACCTTGTTAAATTGTAAACTCTATCATACACGTCCAAAACTTTGCCTTGCCCACTGTAGTCCACATACTTATCAGTAATTGCTGTTCTTGTATAGTGTGAATGAAGTGCTGATTAATTTTTATAACTCATGAACCAGTTGATAATTGTTCAGTGGTGTTTCAATTGTAGATTCTTGCTGGATAGAGCTCGCATTAAACCCATAACTGAAGACCCAACAAGCGAGAAAACACGTTACATGATTTTATCTGAGAAGGTGCAGAATTCTGGTAATAATTGTCTAACATCATTTATATCTTCCGAATATATGCTGTTATTTTATATGAAATGATGGTAAACACGATGTTTATTATGTGCAAGCTTAGCTCTTCTAGTTATTGAGCCTTTTTGTAACGGTGCCGTCATGAACAAATAACTTTCTGATGATTCTTCCATCAAGCTATGTTTGTGATTCTCATAATTTCTAGTTTGAAGTACATATTTAGTGTGCAGAAAGCGAAAGCCTCATAAAGATCATGTGCAAGTATGCACATGGTCGCTGGGAGATTTAACAGTAATGCGTTTACATGGATCATAATTCTTGCCACTCCCATAGTGGGAGCAAGGCTTTGAGTTTAAGTTGGGACATAGGTGTGGTTGATTTACTGCAATGAAAAATAAGTCAATGTATTTATGTCGGTCATTTGACTTGCCTTGTATTGACAAACATTTTGGAAGCAGATTTATCTGATATCCCGGGCCAGAAACTTGATGAACTGAAAGTGCTATGTGAAATTGAAGTGGTTCCCTACTCGTTGACGCTGGGATATTCCTACTGGGGTACAGGTCAGTTGCAATGGTTCCACATTAGGCTGTATTTATATTTCCTTAATTTCTGTCAAATAAGGAAGTGTTACCTAAAGTAAGGATTGACCAAAGCTTCAACAGATGTCATAATGGATACCATTTGATCATTCGTTGATTTGTTGTTTTCGTATCAACATTTTCCTTTCTTGATTGGCAGCCCGATCAAGATACCGTAACCAAGAGTTGTTCCACATTTTTGCCTCAATATTTGCATAATGGCCAGACCTGAATCAGGGCCTTTTGAACCCCATCAAACAATCGGCAGACCATAATAATGCAAATTCTCCAACAACCTTGTTTTCCTGCCATGACCAATAATAAATGCTAGAGGCCTCCAATAATAGTGCTAGAGGCTTCTAATAATAATGCTTGCTTCTGTTGCCCTTCATTTACAGCAAGTGCATGTTGCTTCCCTGGCTCCTCTTGTGAAATGACAAATAGGCCTAATGAGTTCCAAATTCCAATAGTCCCCATACTTTTAGATTCTAGAAGTTGGTGTATCCGATGTTTTAGTGAATTTGGTTTTATAACCACGATTACCTCATGTTATGTTTTATATTTTCTTGGGTCATGATACCTGATTTGCATTTAGATTTTGTCCTTTACATTGCCTTATGGCTGACTTGCCAACTTCTGTTGAATTATGTAGACCATGTGTTGAAGCAGATTCTGCCACCTGGACTTGAGGTACCTTCATCTTTTGAGACAATAGTTAAGTACTCTAATTATGTTGTTCCTCTGGCTGTTTTACCTGTTTTTTTTTTCTTTATTTTTGCACCAGGTAGCCTTCTTTTGCAAATGCCTTCCGTTTTATACCGTGCTACATAGCTTCCACTTATTTCACTTCCCTTGTAGTTTGGATTCCAAAGTTTTAGTTTGACATTGAGAACTTATATTTCTGATCGATGAATTAACATCATTTTCTGATGATGCAGGTCATATTGCCCATCTGAATATCTCAGATGAACTGCTTCCTTTCAAGGATGTTATCGCCAAGGTTATCTATGATGTATGTCTTCCTCTTTTCGCCTATGCAAGGTTTTCTGTAAACCCATTGTTAGAGCTTGTCCCACATTGCTTAATTATAACCTCCAAGTCTAGTATATGAGCCTGGGCGGCCTCTCCACTCATTGTCAATTGGTTTTGAGCTGGATGCTTTAACATGGTATCAGAGTTAGGTTTTAGGAGGCTTTTCCCCTTTGTTTGTGCCATAGTTGCACTTTGTTCTGTTGTGATCCGTATCTTCCAGATCCTTTGTTGACCTCTTCACGTGCGAATCAGGGGTCGCACGTGCGGGGGAGTGTTGGAATTTGTCCCACATCGATTAATTATCACCTCGAAAACTAGTATATGAGCCTGGGCGGCCTCTCCACTCATTGCCAATTGGTTTTGAGTTGGATGCTTTAACATGGTATTAGAGCTAGGCTTTCGGAGGATTTTGGACAACTCTCTTGGTTATTACCCCGTTGATTGTGCCATAAGTGCACCTTGTTTCGTTGTGATCCCAATGTTGTGGGTCCGTTGTTTAACTCTCCACGTGCGGGTCAGTGGTCGCACGTGCAGGGGAGTGTTAGAGCTTGTCCCACATTGCTTAATTATAACCTCCAAGTCTAGTATATGAGCCTGGGCGGCCTCTCCACTCATTGCCAATTGATTTTGAGTTGGATGCTTTAACACCCATTAAGTGATCACTGATCATACATGGAGTACTAACTGCCACATTTGAGAGTCTGGGATATGGAATTGCTTTTTCCAAATTAAGATTCTTCCTTCTGTTAGCTTTTGAAGGTCATTTTTGTTTTACATTTCTAGTTCCGGAAGAATTATCTTCAAATTTAGGTCGTGTTCCCTGTGCTAAATTTTGTTTATTCTGGTTGAATCTTCTCTCCGTTTCTTTTTTGTTCCTTCTATTTGAGGTTGACGTACTCACGTCCTTATTTTAACTAACATCACTCTTGTTGCTTTTTGTACCCTTTATGCCACAGAATTTAAATTTATGTTCAGCCATGACCCTGACAACTTCTACTGATTCTGTTTTTCGTCATTTTAGTCTTCCGAAGAATTCCTATGTATAAATACCCATTTGTGCTTGCATTCTGAAACACTTTTCTCCATGGATATAGATAGATGAATCCCTTTTGCTCCATACCTTTGTTATCATTGACCTTGTTTTGCCATTCATATTATTTATTCCTCCTTTCCATGTGGGTAGTTAAGGGCTGTGAGATACATTAAATTCAACCTTCACATGCAAATAATTTAGGTAAAAGTAGGTGGGATGACAAAAGGTTAGCTGTGCGTTGCAGCAGAGTAAGAACAGTGTTGACTCCCAATAGTTGAGGGTTGGATAAAACTTCCCTCATTGTGTTTCCGTATCAACACCTTTCTTATTTGATCTTTCATGATTTTTTCTTTACTTATTTTTCTGTTTTCCAGAAAAATCATCCCAGAATCAGAACAGTTGTTAATAAAGTTGGCACTATCACCAATGAGTTCCGTGTGCCAAAGTTTGAGGTCCTGATGGGAACAGATGACATGGTGACTGAAGTGAAGCAGTATGGTGCAAAATTTAAACTTGACTACAGCTTGGTCTATTGGAATTCGAGATTGGAACATGAACATATAAGACTGGTTTCTCAGTTTCAAGCAGGAGAGACCATTTGTGACATGTTTTCTGGTATTGGTCCATTTGCTATTCCAGCTGCACAGAAAGGATGTCTGGTTTATGCAAATGATTTAAATCCAGATAGCATTCGTTATTTGGAGATAAATGCAAAAATTAACAAGGTCGATGATCTAGTATGTGCATACAATATGGATGCTAGGAAATTCGTATGTCAATTGATGGCGGCGCCTGCTTGTGAGATTATTAAAAAGTCTGATGGTTCCATTCTTAAAGCTCTGGAGAAATGCAGCACACAGGCCAATGGAGAAAAAATGTCTCATGACATGAAGCTGGCAGGTAGTACGTTTGACTTGTAAATTTCATTCCTGTAAACAAGGCAGTGGCCACTAGTTGGCGAGGAAAATGCTGGAATAGGACTGACAATCAGTAATTGGGAACAAGAGAAAACAAAGTTATACAGTGTAGTTCCTTTAACTCATTCCCACTTCTACATTCAAAGTTTACATCTAGTCATCTACGTTCAAGTGTACATCCATATTTACATCTACTTATTTAGTACATTGATGCAAATAGGAACATAGGTTATGATATTTTTGGGAGGTACGTTCCCCTTGATAATCCGTCGTTCCCACTGTCCACTTCTTTGATCAATGATCTTATACTTGGCGGTACTGTTCATTAGGAGCTTGTTTATTAGGATATCAATGATTTTATTGTATCCACATTATTTTGATACATTTTGTGTAATAAGTCAATAACTGCCATGGTGTGCGCAATGATTGGTCCAATGTTCCACGTGAATTTTGATGTCCCTTCAGGTGAGGTGGAAGAAGTACAAGGTAACAAGTCTATTTATGGGGAAGATGTTGATCAGTCATGTACGAGTCAAGATGCATGTGTTGCTGCAATTAAACGACCTTCAGGAAGTCAAGAAGGTATGGTGAGGTCACAACGAGGCATGATGGCAAGTAGAGTGTAATTACAGTAACCCTTGGCTTAGCTAGCTATGTTGTCTGCCTTTTTGGTTTAGTTTTCAGAACTAAGTGTTCGTTGTTTGGTATTTTGTAGATGATATTTCAAAACGAGGCACAAATAAGCGTAAGAGAGGCTCCGATACATTCCACGCCAAGCCCTGGGAGCATGTTGACCACGTGATAATGAATTTACCTGCTTCTGCTCTACAATTTCTTGGTAAATGATCTTCCTTCTCTATCCATCTTGAACTATTGGGATGATATTTGTTCGAGAAGACCGAATACTTGAAAATCCTGTTCTATTTGTGAGGAAAGATCAACTAATCAAATGACTCTCAGAGCCCCCTTCTTTTTATTGGATTAACAGAAGTTCCCCCCATTTTTTTCTTCTATGTTTCTGATAATTTACTTTATTTATCTGTTGGGGTCATGTCGAGAAGTCTAACTTGGCTGCGAGAATCAAATCCCAGGAGTTGCTGAAAGCTTGTTTTTTAGGTTCTCCTCAGTATCTAGTTTTCCAATAGCCGTTAATAGGGTGAATCCCTTGAAAGTTTGTAAAATATTTCTGGTCTATGTGAAATAGTAATTTGTCATATCCAGAGTTTTACTTCTCTTAACCAAAATGATAAGAAATTAAGAATTGTTTGATTGCTCTTCAGATGCATTTTGGGGCCTTATCCAAAGGAGATGCTGGAAAGGTTCGTTACCTTTGGTACACTGCTATTGCTTCATGCGGTCAAATGAGACGGAAGAAGTGATAATTTCAGTGAGTATCTTTCTGCAGAAACCGAGTTTTTGTGTTCCTCATCTCTTTGATAGATTATTCAGAGCTCAATGTAATTTCTCCTGACATCTTTTGGATGCCCAACTATTTTCGGGATTTAGTCGTGGTGTATATATTGTTGGGGCAGATAGGTTATATAGTTTCAGTACGGTTTTTATGCTGGCACTAGCAGATCTTAAAAGAGGTAACAAGGTGCAGCTAAATGGAGTACCAAGATTAAGCAGAAATTCAGGGTCAATCAGCTATATCTCCAGAGATTTTGTAATGCTATGATTTAAGAAAATTTGGGTTCATGGAACTAATCTTTAGATTAATGTACGGACTCTAAAATTCGCATTGAGTTTAAAGATCGTGATGATGAGACCAATTTCATAGGAGTGCTCGGAACCCAGTGTATGAATGGTATATGTGTCATGATCGAACTCTAACCTCAACTCCTTGTGAACTTGACTGAAATCCCTGGTTTTGCTTGCTTCCTTCTTTGGTGGAATTCACATTGTTCCTTATAAACTAGACTGCAATTTCTTGAAGTATTCACTCCGACTGTTTACTTGCACATAATACATCGTAATTGTGACTTATTTCGCAGGAGGCAGAGAGTGCCTTGAATGCTCGTATACGAGATCCAATATTTCATAGGGTTAGAGATGTTGCTCCAAACAAGGTAAAAAATCCAGTATCGAGACTATTTTCATTTTTGACTGGGTTATGCAATTACTTGTTTTCCATCATTCATTTTCCTCCTTCCCTTGCGTCTTATTCAAACTCTGGTCGATCATGCAGGCAATGTTTTGTTTAAGCTTTAGGTTGCCAGAGGAAGCATGCTTCAAGGAAGAAGTCACTAAAAGTGTCCATTCTGTTGACGGTGAGTCAAAAGAACCATAGATTTCGAGTCCTTGGCGTCGTGGTTGACCCTACTGTGGGGGGTTGTAATCTTTTTACCTGACTTAACGCCTAAGCGTGGTTGAAAAGGTAATCGGAAAAGACATTAGAAAAGAAACACTGACCTGATTTGTTAGTAGTATTTTAGTTTTGCTTCTCTAGTAGTATTGGACTGGAAGTGCATTCTTCCCTCACCAGATGTGTATTTTTGGACTGGAATTTTGGCTGTAGTGCTTGATATTAGAAAAGTTGCTTAGTTCCGTGTTTGATCCCGACGAATCCATACACGGCTACTGTCCGGTTATCCCTTTTTTTTTTTTTTTTGTGTGCTCGCGCGCTTTATTCGGCTTATTTTGAGTCATAACAGAAAACCATGATATTAATCTATTGATTTTTTTTTTTTTTGAAATTTACCTTACCTATTGGAACAAAAAAATGAATGAAAAATGGAAGTATACTTGGGAAATGCATTACAGCTCAAAACTACCTTTTTTTCTTTTTCTTTGCAACCATGACAGATAAAAAAAGCTACCAACTTCCCTCCAAAAGGCAAACTAAAGAAAGAAAGGGAAATTGCATGAGAATGATCACACGTATATTCATGCTGGAAAGTCTAGTAGAGTATTTAAGAAGATTCTTTCCTATCTTCTCTCTCAAAAAGCAAGTCAATGTCAAGTCTCCAATTTTTCTGCTGTCCACCCCTTTGTCCTCCCACTAATGAGAAAATTTTGGGTGCAAATAGGGTAGCCGAGCGTGAATCTCGGCCGTCCAAAAGTGTTTTAGACGGTTTAAAATTCTCCTGCCCTCTCTCACTCCTCTCTCTTTAAAATCCAAACCATCCATTACACTTTTAGAGGGTCAAGATGCGGCTGAGTACTGCTACGTGGTACCTAAGCGATACTCAAGTTTTTCTCCACTAATGCAATGGATTAGATCAGATCTTGTAGTGGCAGGGGTATAATTCTTTGTATAATGCTTTTTTCTAATCTTTTTTCCTTTTAAAAAAAAAAAGCAGTATACAAACGGAAAGAAATCACCATTTATTCCCATAGTTTAGCAAGTTTTACATGTCTCTGAAGTTTCTTTTTCATCAATTTAAAATCTTTCACTTAATTTTCTATTCAACTTGGTCCTTCTGTTTCCACACACCTTCTAAAATTTCCAGTTTAATTACCAAACTGTCCTCATCTTTTTTTAAACCTTTTCTGTAGACCCTGGGTTTATATAGAATCACTCTGTTATTTTAACACAAAGTGCTGTGAAAAATCTAAACTACCATTAACTAATATTCATGCGACGTAAGTGACACGTTATTTTAGCTTTCAGCTTTTACCAAACAACCACAAAACATGATGTAAAAAGTAGAAATACTAAATTAAATACCCAATTTTGTTCCCAATAAAACCCGATTTGCATCCAATCCAAACAATTAGGTACGTAGTAGCTTCATGCAGGAGACAACTCACTTTTTTTTTTTTTTTTGTCATTCGTCATTTCTAATCTATTACTACATGGGGGAGGGGACTCGATTACGGGATGTAGTATGGGACATCCAAGAGTTCTACCGCATGAGCTAGTCACCACTTGCGGAGACAGCTCACTTAACAGACTAAAAAGTGGATAAAATTTACCATACATATGGTGAAGTACCCAACACAAGGACAACCTTACAAGTTACAGTACAATTTTGTGGCACAAAATTGCATGTCTATGGTAGTACTTAACTGAATAACTGCTGCATTAAGAAAGGAATCTTCCATTCTTTAAATTTCCCCCACTTTCCCCCGCCCAATCCCTTTCTTCATTTTTTTCACCACCCCCCTTTCCTTCCCTTTCTCAAAAGCCAAACTTTAAAATTTTCTATAGAAATAGTACAAGAGAGAGAAATATCATTCTTCCTTTCCATGTACATATATACCCACAAGAAACAACAAGAAAATTCCCCTTTCCTCCACCACCTTCCCAACTGTCTCAACTCCATATCTTTCTTAACTTCATTCAAAAAAGATTTGATTCACATCCCCATTGAAATACCCATTAAAGAAAAAGAAATATGGTAGAATCAAAATTCCACATTATTTGTTTCTTGATCATTTTTTTGACAAAAATCCCAAGTGGGTGTGGAGTGGGAGTGAACTGGGGTACCATGGCAACCAACCAGTTGCAGCCGGAAAGGGTGGTGAAGATGATGAAGGAAAACGGGTTCGATAAGGTGAAGCTGTTTGAGGCAGATGAGAGGATAATGAGGGCATTGATTGGGAGTGAGATTGAGGTGATGGTGGCAGTTCCTAATTACATGTTGCAGAAGATGAGTGAGGACCCTGATTTTGCTGCTGCTTGGGTTGAAGCCAATGTCACTAGTTATTCCTACGCTGGTGGTGTCAATATCAAGTAAAACTTAGTTTTTTGCTCATTCCAAGTCTTTATTTGTTCTTGTTTCTTATATTTTGATCCCTTAGATTGTATAGAGATCACAGACATATAATATCCTATTTCAAGAAACTAGTTTGGGTGACCGGTTTCCCAAACTTATTTTCTGAATTATCAAATTTTCATTCAAGAATGGATAAGATGAAACAGCGAGTATTTTCAATTTTTTTTGGTCAAATAAGTTTGAAAAACTAAATAGTTATTATTCATAAGAAAATAAAAATTGAAACGGTAATAAGTTTTGTTTAAGAAACTTGACAATTGGTACATCAAGTCGGGGGTGGGGGGGGGGGAATCAAACCAAAGGTTGAACGCAAAAGAAGGCAAACAAAAAACACCCAAACAAGATTGAAACCCAACTAAAAATACCCCATAACAGCCCAAATCCTCGTATGTCAGCAGGTGGGGTTAACACCCAAAAACCATCTTTCAACCAAACAAAACTTGGATCATCAAAATTCAGGGCCGGAAAATCCTCATCAAAATTCAGTGATTATTCATAATTGATATCAAACACCATTCATTAGCTTTTTTAAGCAAATAAACTAATTAACTGAGGTTATAATAAGTATTAGCAAACGGGACATGTATCTATATGACTATATATCCATGATATATCTCGAATGCTATATTGACTTTGGGTGGAGTGATAGGGATGGAGCCAAAGAGGGGCCAGTAGGGGCGGTCGCCCTTGCAAGAACGAAAAAAACCTCTAGTTTTATATAGGAAGAAAAAAAAATTCCTATGAATTATATAGGCTCGCTCTTGCAAAATACTTTAAAAAAAAAATTCGTCCCTGCGTAGTAAAATTCCTGGCTCTGTCCCTTAGGCATTCTTTCGTGCATGGTTTCATGCTTTCTTTCTTTTCATTCTTTACGTACTGACCTTAAAACCATTTCAATTTTCTCTTTAGGTTTCCGATTCCCATAAATTTCATCACCTTTTTAATTGTTCTTGTGGTTGTCATTTTTCCCTACTTTATGTTTATGTAATTTTCATCACTTTCTTTGATAGGTGCTGCACCATGTACTTTTTAAGTTTTTACAACTGCCTGATGTATTTTCCAAACTTTATGTAGTTCTCATTCCAGTCCTGTCTCTTCTGCTAATAGTTTGCGTAGGAGATTCTCATAATTCAGTAGTTCCGAGTGCGGTTGGTTGGTTGATGGGTTTGTTTCCTACGCAATTGACTAAGATTCGATTCTTGGGATCAAGTCGCAAGAGAGTAATTTCTTGTAAATCTCCTAATCTTGGCGTGGATTAAGAGATTTAGTCGAGATGCACGTAAGCTAACCCAGAAACTCCTGACTGTTGAAAAAAAATTTGGTCCAGGAGATTGCTACTCCTACCTGAGTTTGCTTAGGTTTTTCCATTTTTGGATACCTATAGTAGGGCAGCCCTTCAATTTTATCAAAAACATAACCCACTACCTGAGGTTTGTGTACCACTCACGGCTGGCTTTTTCCACAACTAGTGGATATTTCTTTTTTAGAAGCAAATTGAGTTCTGAAATCCCACGAAAGGTTCTAATGAATGTAAATTTACTAACTACAGATCAGTAAAGTTGTTATTTATGTCCATTCCAGACTAGATTTTTAAGAATATGTTCGAGTCTACAACAACAACAATAACAGAATCCATCTAGTCCCTAATCATTTGATGTATGGGCGGGGGATGATTGAGGACAGACCTAACATTTGACAATATGCACAAAGTAGTTGCACTCGGAATACCACTGAAACAGTGCCCCCTAAACCTCCAAGAATATGTTCGAGTCTAATTTTGTAAATTATGTATCTCTATTTTATATTTTTATTTCTACCCTAACAGAGTTAATTGATGAATCACAACCTCGACCTCGACTTTGACTTAGAAGAGAAAAAGAAAGGAAGAATCAGAAAAGTTCATTTACATATGTCATATTAGATATGTAATCTCGTCGGTTAGAGATCAATATAGTGTATTATATCTCATATAAGAATATCATCCTTTGAGAAATTGTGTCAAATGTGTATTTAATCCATCAAAATTGTAGCCAAACACAAACTACATGGTCTCTGCAGATATTTTTGAGCAATCGACGCAAGTGTCTGTATTCGTGCCCGTGCCCGTTTTTTATAGTCCTTTGAATTTCAGAGAGGGGAAGGAAAGGAGGTAGTGAGAGAGAATGTGGTTTGAATTTCAAAAATCGGAGAGAGAAAGAGAATGTGGTTTGATATTTTGGATTTGGTGGGCCGATGGAGCAAAAGGGTAGAGAGAGAGGGGGAATAAAATGTAATATGATGATTGTGACAAAAAAATATAACTAAGACAAAAACCGCTTTGTATTATAATATAAATAATCTAAGTTAAAACTCATATCGAATCCAACAAACTAGCCTACGTCAATTATTCGAACTTCGATCAAACTAGCCTACGTCAATTATTCGAACTTCGATCTCATTCCTACATAATTTGCATGCATCTAATTATTGTTACCTACATCTATCCATATGCAACTGACATAATTATGTTTTGAATCTCACTTTTAAAAATATAATACAGAAGATACAACAATTATTTGTAACGCTTCTATCCCCTCGTCACTAGTCTCTTTTTGTCTTGCAGGTATGTCGCGGTTGGCAACGAACCCTTCCTCCGCACATACAACAACACATACCTCCCGTACACCCTTCCTGCCCTAAAAAACATACAACAAGCCCTAACACACTCCCACCTCTCCTTAAAAATCAAAGCCACCGTCCCTTTCAATGCCGACATCTACTTCTCCCCAGAATCCAACCCCCTCCCCTCTGCCGGCGACTTTCGTCCCGACACTAAATCCGCCGTTTTAGAAATCATCAACTTCCTCCACACCAATGACTCTCCTTTCACTGTCAACATCTACCCCTTCCTCTCCCTCTATGGTAACCCTAACTTCCCCTTCGATTTCGCATTTTTCGATGACGGAGCGGGGAATAATAATTTTAAGCGGATTCGAGATGGAGAGAACGGGTATACGAACGTGTTCGATGCAAATTTCGACACATTGGTTTGGGCTTTGAAGAAAGCAGGGTATCCAGATCTGAGTATTGTGGTGGGGGAAGTTGGGTGGCCGACGGATGGGGATGTGAATGCGAATTTGGAGAATGCGAAGAGGTTTAATCAGGGCTTGATTAGGCATGTTTTGAGTTGGAATGGGACTCCGGCTAGAAAAGGGGAGATTGAGATTTATTTGTTTAGCTTGATTGATGAGAATGCCAAAAGCATTGCCCCAGGTATTTCGATCATCTTTTTCCCAATTTAGCACTTAAAATTGAATGTATTTACTAATACTACATACTCAATTAAGTAGCTAGGTTTGATAACCAAATTCCACGTTGCTTAAATTTATAAGTGCGCGCCTGTTAAAATGTAGATTGAAAAACAAATAAAAATTGAGTAGCTTTTTCCACCATCCAATCACCATGGCAGCCACCACCACTACTACTCCACTGCTTCTACCACTACCACCACCACACTCCACCACCTTAACTACTACCATCATCACCATTCCACCACCATTTGTAGCCACCACGATTGCACCACCACTCACTAACATCCCCTACCACCGTGATCTCTCCACTACCACCACCGTCACCAACCTTCTACAAACTCCTTCGCTACAACTCCACCATTTCCACCACCACTACACCGCTACAATCTCTTACCGTGAGCACCATCTCTCCGCCAACTTTTACAATCACAACTAAAGTACTAAACCACCTATTCACCACCATGACCATACATCACTCACTACCAGCACCACCAGCACCACTTCTTACCATCACCATCACTTTACCACCACCACCATTACCGCCATTTCTCTAACACACCACCATGTGCAATCATCACCTCCCCATCGCTACCTTTCCACTGCCACCGTCACCACAAATGTATTATGACAATTAGTAAAACTAAAAGAGAATAATTTAACCTAATATAGTCCATTTTTTTCTGTGTTTGTATCATATGTTTTTTAAATTAAGCTCTTAAATTATTTATGAAATAACTTTTCAACTTAAAAAATTAAGCATTCGGTGCGTAATTTTACAGCTTTAGTTTTCAGTTTTATCAAATACTAGATGTAAGAATTCTAAAAAAAAAAAAGATGTTTATGACAATTTTTTTAGTATTATTGTCACTTTATCATATTCGCTTCAAATTGAGTAAATAATTCGGCTTGACAAACAAAAATCTAAAAATAAAAAATAAGAAAATCCATGGTGTACATGAAAAGAAATTTTCTCAGAGTCGTTTTATATGTAGATTATTTTCACTGTCCCCATATTTTGATGTGCTTGTTTGACTCCTTTCGTCGAGACGAATAATTGATCTCAAAAACTTTGAAGGCAAATTAAATAAACATTAATAATTACCACCGTCCAAACTCTGCCTCAACATTGTTATTGACTAATTATGTCACTCTATTGGTTTTTTATTATTTTATTGGTGTTCCTTTTAGTTTAAACTTTAAAGTAGGAAGAACATGAGGTCAATTCAATGTCCATGTTAAGGTCAATTAAAGTTTAGTAGTTTAGTGTAAATGTATAATTAAGATAAAAGGAGGGAAAAAATCATTAAGGAGATAAGATTCTAATAAATTTTTTTTATTTTTTGCAGAATATAGACGAGAAAGTTAAAAGGATATGAATCCTAAAAGTTTCCTGCATGCTAGGTGCAGAGTTAAAAGTTGAAATTATTGCCACTTTTCCTTTCTTCCCACGTGAGCGACACGTCCAAATGACACCAACTTTGGTGGAAAAGTTTCCAGGGTTATAGGTGCTAGTGAGTACTCCCGTTTGCATTTACACAAATTTATTTTTCTCTATTTCCTCCCTCTTCGAAATTTATAACTAGTATATTATAGGATTTTATCCGACACCGGTGTGCGCATTGTACTAATAGGAAAACCGGTACCTAAGCAGGATATTCACAACCTTGCTTTTACCACCGTTTGCTACCAATCTTGCCCCATGGTGACACACGTGACATTTGTGTTGTATCTTGAGCAGTGTTTTAAAAGTCAGCCACCTAGACATTAGGCGGTGATCCAACACCTAAATTAGGTAGCCAGTTAGTCGGCTTCAAGTCTCCGCCTAGGCACTAGGAAGCCCCTTTTCCGTTGGACTAGCGCCTAGCGATTTTTAGAACCAATTTTCATGGTTAATGTAATTCAACTGGTTATTTTGTTGATTTTCATGATGTTGAGTTCACAACTTTCTTTGGTCTGTAATTTGATTAAGTGTCTAAAATCACCAAACTCCTACCAGGGTCCTTCGAGAGGCATTGGGGCATATTTGAGTATGATGGGAAGCCAAAGTATCCCTTAGATTTAAAGGGTTTGGATGAGAACAAGGCCTTAGTTCCAGTACAAGGAGTGCGATACATGTTCAGGAAATGGTGTGTTTTGAACCCACATGTGAAGGATTTAGGAGACTTGCCCAAAAGCATTGACTATGCTTGTACCATGTCTGATTGCACTGCTTTGGGCTATGGCTCTTCTTGCAACCATTTAAGTGAACAAGGAAATGCATCTTATGCTTTCAACATGTACTATCAATTGCAAGGCCAGAATATGGGGGACTGTGATTTCAATGGCTTGGCTATGGTGACAGAGGAGGATCCGTCCGACCACAAGTGCCGGTTCCCGGTGATGATTGCTCATTTTCGTCCGGTGGTGCTGCATAGGACGCTGGTTGGGATTGTGCTTGTCATTCTCGAGGGATGCATAGTATTTTTGCTAGCTGTATCCTAGTTTAGTTGCCGGATCCTTCGCTCTTAAAATCTTTGTTCATCGGCTTTATAGAATTCTTACACTCGATTATGATGCTCGACGCATGTATTTAGTTGTATTTGATGTCATAGAAGGTTATCCTTTCACATTATTTTGTTCCTTCTCATTTTATTTAAATTCATTTCTAACCAGATATTCGAGCCGCTTTCATGTACTTGAACTAATTTTAGAGCCTTGAAGGTAACGGACCCGGCATACATACCTCCAATGGCCCAAAGATGTGGAATACCCCTCCAATGGTCCTTTGGAATATTTGGCCTCCGTAGAATTCGAACATGCGACATCAAGGAGAACAATAACTTATTGTTTTCTCGTGTTCACTTGACCGAACCCCTCGAGTTTTCTTTTTCTCATTTTATTTTTGAATACATGATGCATATCCTCATAGTTACTTGAAATTCCATTAGAGCACTAATGCACCTTGTCGTTTTCACTTTGTTTTGTAACCATGACAAATGCAAAGCCATAACTTCCAAAAGAATTAAGGCAAATTAAACAAAGGAAAGAAATTTCCCCATGAGCGAAACAAAGTATAATTTGGATGGAAAGTCATCCAAAGTGTCATTTTGGTTTTCAAAAGGTAAGTCAATTGGCTAATTTGGCTTTGCTCATCAAGGGTAAAAGACAACTAAACGTAGAAAGAGGGGTGGGTGGGTGTGTGTGTACCCACTACAAACAAGGAAATTCCCCTTCCTTTCCCTCTCTGCACCTTGTGATCATCTCCAATCGATGGCTTCAAATCTTATGTAGAGTAGAAATGGTAATTTTTGACATCTTCCTTTGCCAACGCTGTTGTCAAATGGAGTGTTAAATCCAACTCCAGTCTTTTGCTTCAAATTTGACTTCTAATACACCATCTATTTTTGGAAGGGTTTTTTTTTTTCTTCTTATGAGAGTGGATCTTAGCCCTAGTTTAGGGACCAAGGGTGCTGTGCAACACCTGGCACGGCCCCGCCGGTGTCAGTTCGATGATCGGAGACGGCCATCGCGTAGAGCTTGTCGAGCACTATAATTGTACAAAAAATCAACTCAATCGGATATCGTTAAGTGCTTCTTCATCAGAACACATATAACCTATGACCACACTCTCTCTCTCTCTCGTTAAACTTTTTCTTTTTTGCTCGGAAACTTTGTCTGATATTAACACCTAAAATTTGAAATAGGTGATGTGCATGATGCATATCCTCGTCGTTACTAGGAATTGCATTACAGCATAATGCTACCTTATCTTTTTCATTCTGTCTTGTAACCATGACACATGCAAAAGCCATAACTTCCACAACAAAGGCAAAGAAAACAAAGGAAATTTTTCCATGAGCGAAACACGTATAATTAGAATGGATTCAGTGTCATTTTCGTTCAAAAAGCAAAGTCAAATTGGCCAATATGGCTTTTGCTTAAGCGTCATGCTAAAAGCCAATTAAACATTTCAACATCCACAGAAAGAGAGAGGGTTTGTGTATACCCACTACAAACAAGAAAATTTGCCTTCTTTTCCCTCTCCTCCACCTCCTTACATTTCAGCTTCATTTTTTGGCTTGTTCGGACCAACTTACGCTCCTAGAATATTCTCCTCTGTAATCTGGTTAAACACAGGCCATCCACGCGGAGATTAGGAAATTCACAAGAAATCTCTCTTATTGTCTAGCCCCAAGAGGGTGGTAAGTTTTTGAACTCAAGATGTCTGGATTTACACCTCATCTTTGTCCACTTGAGCTACTAACCCTTGGGTTAAATTTCAGCTTCATTTCTCTTTGATTCAAGAGGGACTCTGTGCAAGGAATAACAAAAAGTAAAGGAGGGCCATGGAAGAGACAGGAGAGATTAGTCTTATTCATCGGGACATTCTTCATTACCCAAAAAAAAAACCGCAGTTGAATCAAATCCAGAAGCTAATTATCTTATCTATCCTGATTATGGGGGTTTTTTTGTTTTCTTCTCTCAAAATGTTTTTCATCTTATAAAAGATGACCAAAGAGGTCGATGACACTCGAAACTTTCTGGGATCAGATTTACATGATTTCAATTTCAAAGCTCCTTTTGAGATTAGATCACAAATATTTAGAGAAAGTTCCTTCTGCAATTCTCTATTTTCTATTCAATCTTAGAAGCATTAATGACTACTTAACGAGAGAGAGAGAGAGAGAGATATGCACACACAAAAAAATGGATCTCTGATTTCTACACTGGACAAAACTTTCGGCCAAACATAAGCACCATTAGAGACGACAAAATGAATTTGACAAAGGCTCGAGAAAAACTTTTCTAGTAATGAGAGACCAATTCCATCTTGTCAATCTTCTTCTTCAGATGCCTCATTCAGCCACTGCAAGAAAAACCCATTCGTAATTTCCATATGATACCATATAAATGATGGGAAGAGCTCGATCGGGAATTTTCTTTTCGAACCTATCCTACTTTTCCAAGGAAAAGAAAAGGCCATTCTTGCACAACCAATGTGTAATGGGAGGATAAAAGTCTCACCATTCTCCTATTTTTAATCAACGAACATTTCGGATGGGAGATATACGATACCGTAATGAAAACAGTAAGTATTTTAGGGAGTAAAAGATCAAAAGGCTTACCTTGATGAATATTTCTGACTGCTTAAGAAAAACTTTATCAGACTCATCTGCCCCTTCTTTTTCAGAGGCCCAGTTAAGAATAGCTTCTTCTTGTAAAATGTCTGCCTCGTACAGAAGGTGCAAAACCTGTGGAGTAATGATGGTCCAATAAGATCAGGAAAAAACTGAAATAAACCACTGCTCGTTTGCTTTATAACCCAGGAAAAAAAAGGCAGGATACGAAATCTTATGTTCCAGGAATTGAAAAGAATGGATCTCACATACACGAATAATTTGCCGTGAGAAAAATATACTCATCCCAATATCGATCCAGCCGACCTTTCGTGTACTATAATGGCTTCTCTCTCACACACACACACGCGCACAGTAGTGCTAATACATGTAGAAGTCATTGGCAATCACTGCATAGTGGATACATGACATTGAAACTGGAGATGGTGGTCGATAGATCAGGTGACAATTTTTTATTTTTTTGATTTTGCAAAAGAATAGGAAAAGGAGAGGAAGAAATTCATCACTCCTATGGGGCAAGAACTTGATTACGGCATTTACGGACTTCATAATCCGGAGTGTTATTCTTTATGTAACAAACCAACCCAAACCCCGATAAACCTTGTTTCCCAATGCTTATTATAGTTTGGTATAGAAAGACAATCCAGTTTCATATAAAACAGAACGGGTAAACCTAAATCTTTTCGAGAGCATACAGATACACACATATTGTGCTTTTGAAGAAAAAACAGTTGCAATAGCATGCTGAAGTACAATGTCAGGTGATATAATGAAGGATGCATTAACATGTTACAAGCTGATGCTGAAGAACACAAAAAATTACACTGATGACTGACACCAAGCATACCTTTGCAAATATTGAAGAGAATTCTTTAGCAGATTCCAAGCACATTTCTTCAAATTTCAATATCACTTCAATCTGCAATCATACAGTAAGTGAATCAGTGCATGAAGTCGCATAATATAATCTAACCTTTAGGACTATCTTTTTGCTTTTGAACAGCAAGAGAGAGAACTAACAGAAGTGCCCAGAAAGAAAGAAAATGAAGAGGAAAACAAAGATTACATAATCCAATCTCCAGACAGATTGTAACCTAATCTCAAGACGGACAAAAATAAATAATTAAGGGGACTCCCCTTCAAGGGAGAGATGAGACTGACGACTAAAAAGAACTTCCAGAAGTAACAAAAAATTTTAAGGCTTCAAACTTATCCTAAGAAGTTGTCCCCATCCAACTCACCTACACAATAGCACAACTCACACCAATAGTATATATTCAAACAAACACACGAGAGAAATGACTACAAAATGTTTAAAAAGGGCTGGATCAACATAAACGAACCTCCTCATCTACGCTTGGCAAGTAAGACTTTAGAAGTCTTTTCCATGTGCCAATTACTCGTGTAGCATTTGCATATAATTCACCTATCGGCAAGCATCAAACAAAGTATCAGATAAACTATACACATGTAGTGAGATAAGGACACAAACATGCAAGCACACATCTACTCAAATGCCCCCACGCAATAAACACACACTAAAAAAACACCCTTCTCCCAAAAAAGACCATCTAAAGCAGCATTATGCATGTAACACAGTGGCTTTGAAAGCAAGACCACTTTCTGAAACAATCGCTCATTTTACAAATAAATTTGGCGACAAGGAAATAATAGTGGATCTAGAGAATTTGCCGGCACCAATAAAACAATAAAATTAGGTGTTGAGCAACAAAAAAACATGTAATCAGACAAAAAGTCCTAATGTATCAGCATTCACCGTCCTATCAGCACATAAACAACACATAGGAAGTGAATTATAACGACAAATAACAAAGACAGAAAACGAAAAAAGTACTCAAAAATCTCAAAAAAACAATGGAAAAAGTTGTATTGTAACTCTTTAGTCCCAGATAAGGCAGAGGTTGGATGGAGGGGAATGTAGGTAAGAAATAAGAAGTTGGAAAATGGAAAGGGGAAACTACAGAAAGGATGGTCCAAAGCAGAGTTCCAAGTCTCTTAACCAAATGAAAACACAACAGACACAGACTTGACCGTTGTTTTATGCCAAGAGGAAAAATGAGTGGACTGATCTACATAATAAAGAAAATATAGGGAGTGGACCCAGCCCCTCAAAAATCTAACTAGGCCACAGTTAAAGTAGAACAATTACTGTCATGGAAGAAACTAGTATGCAATCTCATGAAAGAAGGAAATAATACAAGGCGAACATTGCAAGAAAAATAGTATTCAATCATATGAACTTCAAAACTTGCTGTTCACAGGGCAAACTGTTTTCTATGATAAATGTTCAGCAGACAACAATAATCTAGCTGATAGAATATATAGAATGCGAGACAAAAAGAAACGTATGAAATACTTACTTGTTGAACTATGTGGAGTTTCTATTGCCAATTTCATCATAGAATAGAATAATGCGCTAGCACAGTCAACTGAAGTCTTATTGTATGACAACCTGATGCATAGAAACGACAACCAATGATATGGCACAATATCTGTGAAAAAACAAACCCTCAAAAAATACTTACTGAAGCATCACTCGGTAACTAAATACAGACTAGTTCAGTAAAAAACTGGAAAGAGATTGGACACATTAAACAGTTTGATGTTTAAAATTGATGAAAGCTTAGTTGCAAGATCCTTCTAAAATGGATGCGCTCCGGCCAAGGGAGCTCACTCCCATCCCGACGGAAACCCGCTTCTAAATAGAATGGGAGCTTTCACACTAATCTTAATGATGAAATTCTCACTTCTCTTTCCAAATATATCCAAGGAAGAAAAGGGGGGGGGTGGGGGGGGGGAGGGAGGAAAGAAGAGACATTTAGAACTCTCTTTCTCGTCTTGTATTCTACTACTTATCTACGTGTTTAGTCCATATAGTTGGCATAAAAAAAATTATTGGATGTCATTTCTCACTCATGTTTATATACATGCTCCCTTTGCAAACTATAAAATATATGTACAATACATATGAATATATATTTCTTTATTAAATATTGCCTCCCCGCTCACAACCTAGGGAGCTTCCACATACCCCCGCTCCCGCCCCCCACTCCCGCTCCGTGCAAATGAGGATGAAAGGCGAAGAACTAATAACTTCAACGACCAAAGATGAGGTAGAAAGAATTTTTTTGAGGGGTTGATCAAGAACATGAAGATAGGCGGCTGCACCACTGAGATGGAATGATTTGATACGAGTTGGAGTTCAAAGAGAAAAGAGTAAAGATGAGAAAGAAATTATATCCATGACTTGACATATGACACAAGCCCGGTAAGATATACATGATGACAAAGAATTCTAGACACAATGTCGTTGCGTTAAAGGCTTTAGCCCCTTATAGTTTCTGGGGATAGTCCTCAGTCCTTACCAACCAACAGTTTGCAGTCAACGTTGCTATCTTCAACGTGTAGAAGTAAGAAAGGGAGAGCTCTATCCTAGCTCATGGGGAAAGGTGAGCGAAGAACACAGAAGTGAGCTAACTATCAAACAACAAAACCTCTCCTCAACAAAATCCCCAGGAAGAGCAGAAAAGAGGGGACGAGAAGGAACAGAATACCTGCAAGTATGTTACATAAACACTTCTATATGCACAAGTACCCATATTGAATGCTCAAGATTCTGGGTCCCGTATCATCAGATATAAAAATTAGACGAATCCAACACTAAAGACAAAAACCTGCACCCAATACATGTACCTTCCGTCCTGAGTCCATATAACATAGCTTGCAAATAGCTTCAACTTGGGAATCTCAGTGAGGAAAATTGTCTGGCCACATACAACAACATTCCGCCCTAATTGAAATATGGGTCGTTTTGTGAAAGCCTTTTGCATGGAACTGAGTGGATTGCACCAGACATATTTGAAAGAGAAAAGCGTCCTCTAACCCAAAAATCATCACCTAGATATGTTCCTCAGGTTGCACTAACACTTGATAGGACGGTTCGGATCATGAAAATTTGATCGGGAAAGTAAAGGTGTGGACGAATCCCGCATTTTAAGGGTGTGGATAGGAAGGGGACTGATATACACCAAACCTCCTATCCAAACCCTTAAAATATTAATTACATTTATCTACATATAGACCCCCAAAGTATATTAAGTACATTTTGACCCCAGGTTCGCGAGCCTCGGAGTCGAATACAATTAGGTTCAAATTCTGCTCATTTATTGAACGAGCCTAATATTGAGGTTCAGGTTTAGTTTGTTTAGCAAACGAATCAAACTCGAACGAGTTCTTACTGTACCAAGCTTCGAATAATTCGTGAATGGCTCAGTTCATTTACAGTCCTAATCACTGCATAACATAGACTGAATTAGACATTACTAGGCAACCATCTAAGGAGAAGTGAAATGGATGACCCATCCTACTGTTTGACTACTTGATGCAAAAAAAAGTGTTGTCAACTAGTGCCTGACTCAACTAATAAAGGTAACCTGTATCTATGTGTGAGGTATCTCCACTTGCAGCCAGTGGATTCTAAGAAAAAATGAAGAAAGTGAACCAAAAATGAAAAAGGGAACAATTTCAGCTTGTATGGAAATTTTTGGCGTAGAAATCATAAATAGCACAGGATGTGTTTTACAAGTGAATACCAAAACTTGGATTGAAGTAAGAGATACAAAATTAAATGGACAGTACCAGGCAGTCATAAGACACAAGTTTGTCTGAGCATCCCTACGCAACTAAGTTAAATGTGACCACATAGTCCAACACAACAAAATGAACAACATACCGCAGTGAGTTCACTTCTAAAATTACATGGTCCTCTTTAACATCCTCCTGAACAGCCCTCAGAAAAGTTGCTTCAACCTACAAAGAGAAACAGATATATGAAAGCTGAATACCAACAAAAGCCGTGTAACATCTTAATGCAACCAATACCTCCTTTTCAAAGTACACATAGTCATCCCTCTCAAAATTATCTTCAGAGTCAATGCTGTTAGAGTCGGGCTGCAGTTCTCCTGAAGGCGGCAAAGGATTAACATCTAACATCTCCATCTCATCATTAGCAGCTTGTATAACCTCAGCAAGTTTATCAGCAGGAATGGGTGCAACCGAATGCCTTAATTCTTCTTCAAAGTCTCCTTCACCAACTGACCAAAGGTAACCAACTCCACCAGCACCAACCTGATCAATTAATGGGACTGGTGTCAGAAAATGAATAAATATGCTCACAATGCCTTAATCACTGATCGTGACAGGTGTCATTAGGCAAGATCTCTCAGGATCTTTGCAGAGCACAAATTGGCCAAAAAAACTGTGACAGAAAATGAAGGGTAACGTATCAAAATCGTCCCTCTAGTTTCATCCAAGTCTCAATTTCATACCTCTAGTATCAATTGTGTCGATTGTAACTTTAATCTTGTTTCGGTTATAACTAAGTCTCATTGATAACGCGGCTAAAGAGTTTTTTTCGATCGGCAACGCGGCTAAACAGTTGGACAGAATTGATGAGTAAAATGGGCCTTTCACTCACAGAGTAAATTCACTTTTTAGTTTACTCACCAATTGAATCAACCCATTCCAAACTTTGTCCCACAGCCACACCTTTCCGACTCGTAGGTCACCACCGCCATCTATCACCGCCTCTCTATCGTTCTCACCACTCGTTCCACCACCATTCCTTTCCCCATTCCACAGTATATCACCACCTCTCTCCTGCTTCCACCTCCGAAACCCACTCTCTGCAACACTCATCCCCAACGCACCAACAAACACCAGGTTCAACTGAGGATTGTGGGTTGGGGACCTCGGGGTTCGAAGCAATTTTAAAACCCGGACCGGAGAGCGAACCGGAAAAGGGACCGGGCGGATGGGTCACCGGTTGAACTAGAATCGAACCGTGATAGCATAATTGTAATAAAAATATATTAGAAATATATAATTCACTAAAGGAGTTCTGCTGCACATTTGGTCCTAGTGTGTTTTTCTCCCATCCCACATCGGTAAGATACATAACCCACTCTACCTTTTCTTTCTATAAAAGGCTCAGAAGCCTTCACACACGTTCAATATGTCAATGAAGGGTCTTCGCTGGCATGGGTCCACTAAGGAAGTCTCTTTTACGCCTACTACAGTAGAGTGCATAAATGCAGTTCAAATTTTCCGGTCCGGGTTGACCAACCCAGCTCCAGTTCCTACGGGTTCACGGTTCAACCGTCAATTTTGAACGGTTTTCAATTTTTAGACCGGTTCTGAAAATAGAAAGGTTTTTAGGTTGAACCGAACCGGACCAAGGTCCGGGTGACGAGCCAACCGGTTGAACCGGCCGGTCCAGTTTTTAAAACATTGGTTCAAAGGTCATACTAACCAGCAAAAAACCAAATTCTCTGTCACTCATGCCCAAAGCTTGGATACATAAATAGTATTTGCTTTTGGCAAAAATATCATAAAATTAACCTACAACAACAGTCATCGAATTGTAAACCAGAGAGTGGTCTGGGATAAGGATTTGAACAGCCTTTTAGTTAATCTGATCAAGTAATTCAGCCACAAAGTGCAACATGTTTGTGGATCAATTTATGGATTTCTTGTTATTTTTTCAAATTAAGTTTTTAGGCTAAAAGCCCTGATTTTTTCTCATTTTTAAGAAATTAAGAGGGAAGAGCGTTTTCGTGTGGGGGGATTGGGCGGGTTGATAGTGGTGAGATGGTGAGCGAAGGGTGTTGTTGGGGCATCTTGGTTCGGTGATGGTGGTACTTTGGGGTGCTGGTGGTACTTTGGGATAAGGTTAGGGGAAGGGTGGGGAAGGTTGAAGAAGTGAGCATTTCGATGTACTAAAAAAGAGGCTGATTGTACCTTTTTTTTGCCTTCACTTCCCTCTAGGCGTTACCAAGTGGGCTTAAATAGGACCAAGACTAAAATTAAAGGTTAAAATCAACAACATTGATGGTAGAGACTTGGATGAAATAATAGGAACAATTTTTTCCTTCAATTTACCTATTACTAATAGGACACTGGTCAAGTGTCCTGAGGCAAGATCTACCAGGATTTTTCACATTAATATCAAAGAGAGGAAAAATTGGATATGAAAATATGCAGACAATCACAACTCAACAAGCTCACCACTAAGTTTATTAGAGGAAAATTTGCAATGTACGAACTATATCAAGCCTTGCTGAAGCACTTGGATTCTAAGAGCATCTCCAATCAACCTCTATTTCTCCTAAATAGAGGCCAATTGTACTCCTACCGATCTCTATAATGAGTCTCTATTTTAGAGACTCAATTTTGAGTCTCTATATTTGGAGGCATATCTCTATTTTGGAGGCTCATCTCTATTTGTATTATTCACCTTTTTGCACTTCTAAAATCCCCATTTTATTCGCAAGTGGTGGGTAACTCATGCAATAGAGCTCATGGATGCCCCACATTGCATCCCGGAATCGAGTCTCATTCCCCCCTCCCCCCATGTAATAGATTAGCAATGACGAATGAAAAAAAAAATCCCCATTTTATCCTTGTTATCTTTTGATGTTAATTTTTAATGCCAACCATATCCTTTAGATATTTTGCTTATAGTTAAAAATGTATGAATAATTTTCACATTCTTTACGCATATTGTCTAAAATTGATACCATTTGAAAGATATCAATGATATCTTCACAATGAGCCAAATATTGACTATGTTTGAAAATTGTCACAGAATACTAAATTCTTGTATCCATAGTTCATGCTAAATCATGTGTGCGCTAGCTACTGTCTCCTATTCCTCATTACTACATACCAGCCATTTGTAAAGCAGTGAAATTAGTAACCAATCCAGTAAAATTACTGACCAATCCAATCACTTGAAAATATTCGTTCAGAACCTTCCTTCACAAAGATCTGGTATTTCACTTGAGCAGCGGAATTAGGGAATTTTGGGAGGGGGTTGTAGGGATAATAGTGGAGGGAGATTTTGGAGGAAAATTTGGGAGGGATGTAGGTATAATTGTGGAGGGAGTTTTTTATAGATGAAAATAGAGGTTGATGATTGGAGTGAGCGGGAATAGTGAAAGTTTCTATATGATTTCTTTTGATCAAATAAAGATAAAAATAGAGATTTGGGCCTCTATTTTGGTTCCTTGCATTGAAGATGCTCTAAACATCTTCAGTTGCTCGACTGGATCAAGCCATTTCTATTGGCACCAAAATCATACTGCCATCGCGAGCATAATACTCAATACACACACATCTCAAGTCAATTTTTCAAGTGCATAAGCCAGAGGATAAGACATCTGGAAACGATGAACCAAGGAAGTCTTACCTCAGATATTGCCAACCGTTGTGCCTCAGATACATCAGATGTTAGTTGCCCACTCAATTTCGCAGATGTGCTGTTAATCGCTGCATATAACAAAGCTTACAGTGAGGGTATACGACAACAAAGCCTTATATCTCGAACAAATAAATAACTTGAAGACATGCATAGGCATATACACTTTAAGTTTTTATCAATTCCGAAGCCTGATAGCCACACAAGTTTACGGCTTCTCGCTTTCCATGCCCCTCGTAATTTCTGATAAATGTACTAAAACCCCAAAGCATACATAGGATCTCTATTCTCTCATTTTCACCCCATAAAAACAATACTAGTGCCACCTGAAATTATGACAATCCCCTGATGACCTCTTTTTTTTTTTTTTTTTTTTGGGATCAGAACACAAAAGACTGAATAACAATATTTAAGTTCTTGTGCTTATTTCGAGAAACTTCTGCAAACGTATACACTAAACTTTTGTGCTCAATGATGAATGTTCAAGTTGAGTATCATTAGGTAGAAATATTCTCCAGGATATAATTCGTAGGTGTCGACCCTCTATGTTACATTCCCGGACTTTCAGTATTTGTTTCTTATCCTTTATTCACTGTACTCTTTCAGTATTTGTTTCTTATCCTTTATTCACTGTACTCTCACTTCTCATGAATCATCAAGTGTCATGACTGTAAAGGCCAATAAGATGTACTTTCTCAAAAAGATCATGTTGGCAAAGACAGATTATTTAAAAATATTACCACTTTATTTTATTTTATTTCATGCTCCAGTCTATAAAAAGAATGAAAAGTTAATTCACACAAGAAGCAATAGAAAGGATCAAAGTATTCTTTTTTCATAAGTATCAAGAGCTGATAGAAAAGATCAGACTGTTAAGAAGTTACATGGAATTTCTACGATCCCACTGCTGTCATCTGCATATTCCAGCTCCTCGTCACTATCTTGCTTAGTTGGCTGTTGAAGTAGTGATACCTTAGAGTACGAAGGAACAACAAATTGCTGTCCAATTACCACCTGAAAGGCAAACGATCACAAAACACCTACTTAAACTCGGTCAAACGAAAGAATGTTACTTAATTGATCATCTTTGATAACCAAAACAGAAAAGTACTCAAAAATACTAAAAAGATTTGAATTTCAGCTTCAATATTCGATATCCCGAGGCAAATACAAGATTGTGCAGGCATACAACAAGTATGCGAGGAGAAGACTACACATGACCAGGTTTGCACTACGATACAAATAAGTTATGTAACTTGACAGAGGAAAAGTCGTAGTTCCTATCACTACGATACCTTGAGAGACAATATTCGCTATTGAGAAAGGGTAATAAAGGCATATAATTACATACCTTGAAAGACAAAACTGCACCAGGTTCCAAAACTGCTCCAGACTTTATTATCACACCATCACATACTATCGCATGCTTTAGTGTACAGCCATCTTCGATGGTGACATTGTGCCAAATATAAGAACCCTCTACCAAAACATTTGATCCAATCTTACACCCATCCCCAACAACAGAGTTTGAAATTATTGTGTTGTCCCCTATAGTAGTGCCATTTCCAATTACCGTAAATGGACCAATTTGGGCGGAACGTGATTGGATTATCCCTGGGGAAAAATCCAAATGTAAGAGCTCTTGTAATAATGTTTTCCAAAACTTGCAGGGTTTGTCATTCTATAAAGCATCGATGTTGTTCCACAAGGTTGTATAGTGAACATTGTTGCTTAGATGCCATTATTGCTATATTAAGCAATCAAACACTGAGTTAGGCGATGTATTATTCATCACGTAACAACATCATTATACTACCAAGCTCCAAGTAATAGAAAAGATACACTGAGACTGTAGCTTTTATCCAAAATCCACGACACTGTGTATAGTAAATCTCTATTCATAACATTTAGTGAGAATACAAATTCAGCAGAATCAGATAAAAGGGCCTATGAGTACACTGTCTCTGAGAGAGAGAGAGAGAGAGAGAGAGAGAGAGAGTGAGAGAGAGAGAGAGTAGTTGAATGAAGTAAATATAAGTGAGTGTTTAGTCAGTAAATTGCGTTTTGCGATCCTTACCTGATGCTCGGTACAGGCCAAGTCTTTCAAGTTTAGTTGTGCTATTCCCAGTAAATTGGACATCTGGCACAAACGGGTACGTCCATCTTTGGATAATATCCTTGCTAACGGTATCATAGCTTCGAAAGTTATCAATTCTAGCGGCATAACTCGAGTAAATTTCATGGGTGAAAATTTTGTAACCCATTATCTGAAAGCAGAAGAATAATAGTTCATGGAGGAAACATACCAGAATCCATATAAAATGTTACTTCAGTACAATCATAAATGAAGGATCCAAAGTAATATTACTGAAAAGACAAAAGAAAACAATGTACATTGCAATAAGATATATACGACCTAAACCCAAAGTAAAACAACGAATTTGGAAGACCCAACTAGATCAAGGGAGATGGAGAAGGAGAAGAAATAAGGACGAGGAGTGGATGTGCAGATATAATCGTACATTTCAATGCATGAGTAACAAAAAAAAAATCCTCGTTTGCTTACGGGGCAAAAATGGGAAGAACCAGTGGAAACTAGGTATTGAAGCAGAATTAAAGATTTATCATCCAGCTTTGCACATTTTCTTTCATCAACAAAAAAGTCCTATAGTTCCTCATCATAGAGGAGCTATAATATCCCATTACAAAGAATCATATTGATAGAGTGAAATTAAGACTTTGCTTGAAGGTGACATTGAACTTCTTGACGAGAATTATAAGGTGGAGAAAACCATTGGAGGCAAGGTTTCAACAAGAGCAATCAGCACTGGTCCCGAGACTTCAGACTTTTTAGCTAGTCAACATACCTGGGTTCACAGGTTCGACTAGGTCATCCATTCAACCCGTCAAAGGGGGATGTCAGAAACATATGATGTTTTGAGTCTAGGGACATCTCAACACCACCATTGTTGAATAACCAATGGGAAAAACCAGGCTTTTGGTCTCAAGCCCTATCACAACCCCGCGCCCCTATTCTTGTTCATAAAACAAAGAAAATAAAACAAAATTTTGCAAAGGTCCTAAGTATCCTAGGGATGTAGAAATTGCCCAAACACCCAACAAAAGAGTCGAAAACAAATGGACAATCATTTCTACGCCAATTGGAAAGAGAGGAAAGTGCCAATCCTTTCAAATTAGGAATGGAGCACGCAATCCCTTCACAAGCTAGTTAAATAATACTACTGTTATTTGATTAGAAGATATTTCATGCAATAGATTATACTATTCAAGAATGTATCGTAACTCTACCCGTACCCTGCTTTTCTAAGGTTTTTCCGTCTCGTAAACCCGTAGTAGCACCTGTACACGACTTTTATGGTAGAGAGGGGGAGAACCCAAGCACAAAATACTGGTGAAGGCTACAAAAAGCTACTTATAAGAATATGCTAATGAGAAATGAACACCAGTCAACAAGAACTTATTAGAAACAAAATAGATTCAAAAGTTGAGTAACAAGTAATGAATGATGGTCAATCACAAAACCATAATAGGAGGAGATATTCTCAGTAGAAGACGCATAAATTCTGAAAAAGTTCTTGAAGTTACGGTTAGAATTTTGAACTAAGCCTAAGGTGTTCCACCCCAATGCATTCTACAATGGCTAATTAAGTGCTTAACAAGTTAATATTTTGCCATAAGGAACACAACATTGCACAATTGGAAAATAAAACCCAACAAAGAAGAAAAAGAGCCCCATGGAAACATCAAAGTATATGACTCGTGTCCACGAAATCCCAGGTAGATAAAAAGTTACCAATATCCCTGTATGTTATATGCAGGAACCCACATTCTTATATGTCTACAGAGAGAAATAGAATTCAAATGGCAGACATTAACACAAGAAAGTTTTTTAAGTTCATTTGTACCACGGAGAGAGAGAGAGAGAGAGAGAGAGAGAGAGAGAGAGAGAGAGAGAGATTTCATTGGTAATATAAATCTGAAAATAAAATTTTCAAGACATACGTCATCAACAAGCAACCCCTTCACAAAATGTCTGCGCAGATGTTGATAGTCAAAATTGTCGGTAAAAAGACTCAACACTTCTGGGCAGCAGATGTCAATATAGCAATCCTGCAAAGGGCACATTCAATGATTAGGTGAGAAATATCTCGATGCAATAGTGCACAGGAAGAATGACAGCCTGTTGGTAAATAACTACTGACTACGCGGCTAGTATGGTGGTCATGCAAATATTCCATATCAGGGAGTCAATCAAGGAAAAAAGGTAAAAATTAAAGAAGAAAATTAAAAAGATGGTAAACGCATCAAGGCACATGCAAAAAAACGCATTCTAGATTTTGAATTGGCCAAAGACAAGATTTCAATAGGCCAGGTCCACTGATTAACCAACTTGTCATAAGATCAACTCACTTCAATCAACACTTTTTGCTACCTATTCATGAACTAGACAATATTTCACTAGGCCAGGTCTACTAATTTGAACTACAAAACTGCAAATTCTAAGATGCTGAAAATTGAAAGTCAAAATTTATGAAAAATGCAATCGTGTTGGGGCATGATTTCTCTCCTTTACTACAAGTACATGTAACTTATCAACCAATCTTTAGCGGAAGTCAACATATGTAAAAATAAGTACACAAAACATCCTCAACAACATAAAACTATGTGATTAACAAACCAAAAGAAGCAAAATTTGAGGGAAGTTTTGAATGGAAAGACCTGCTTGTCGTTGTGCAGAGAAATAGAGGATTTATCAGCAAGTAACATCTTGTCAAGAGATACTGTCCCTTTCAAATGGTCAGCCTTATCCTCATAATATAGAAGCTGCTTTGTGTCAGGATCAATGGCCATAAACAACTCATCAGTACCAAGCCGAGATTGGCGAGTAAGCAGTGAAGGCTTTGACTTCTTAATAACCATGGTCATTACAGCATTACTATCTTTTTTCCTTCTCTCCTTGTGTTCTTCAAGTGCGTGTGTAAGGGACATGTTGCTTAATGTATCTCCACTTATAAGAACAAAATCTCCATTTATCTTCAAAAGTAAAAGAAGAAATATGAGTCTGTGAGCGTATAAATCAAGGCAAGAATGATAAAGAAAATGACATAATGATAAAGAATCTCACAAGTCATGAACATAGAATGTAACAGCATCTATGTACAAAATCCACTGTGCAGAAACTAAAGCTGCTCCTTCTAAACTAAGAATTTTTAGCTATAAGCAACAGGAATTTAACAGGACAAAGCAGTGAATAATTGTAGAACACCTAGCTCTAATAATCACAAGAATAGATCTATAATGGTAAGGCTGTTTTTACTTTTTAACCATAGTGATTGGAAACGAGCAAAGAAAATTTTATCAGCTGGAGCAATATTCTCTTTTATCAAAGAGATTGATTTCTTTTATGCAAGGGCATTCTTTTCCCTAAAAAGGCACCAAATGGGCGAGCCATTACGGACAAGATGTAAACGAACCAAACTACTAACGACTCTGATACAACAAGTTCCATAAGAATTCTCACCTCCCTCAAAAATACTGTTGCTTTTGCTCCCCCAGACACACCAAATCAAGCAAAGGGGTGCCTGCTCACCAACAGTGACATCTAAATAATGGAATACCATATCTGATCCATTTCCTCCAAAAAGTGCCCTAAAGCCCATCTCTACCGTAAGCCTTCCGAGCGTACAATTTCACAATAACTCTAGGCACCCCACTCTTTAGTCTAGAGTCCACACTACCATTCCGCCACCAGTAAAGTATCTAATTCTAATATTTGAGCTATCCCAAGGTCCTACCACTTGAATTGACAATTGAACTTTGCAAAAACGAGTGACGTGGTTCTCCTTCTAAATGAATAACACTAGCCAGTCCGTTTTAGAATAAACATCCAGGTACTTTGAACAATCCAAAAAATTAATTTACATAACAAAGCCTCGGCCGCCAAAGCAAAAGCCAATAGACTGCCTTAAATATTTAAAAACAGAAAAGAACAAGATACAAATTATACAGCGAAAGATCTTGACATACCACGTTCTGCTCATAAATCAAACGCAGTGCATCTCCAGCACTAACTGAGTTGTGAGATTCTATTGTCTTGATAGAAAAGTTTGGTTGATTGAACCACTTGGAATTAGTTAAGTAATCAATCACTTGCCTAGAATGAGCACAACAAAAGACATAAACTTCTTCAACCCCAGCTGATTCAAGCCATGCTAAAGTGTAATCGATCATAGGGATGTTGGCCAACGGTAATAGTACCTTCAACAGAAAAATGGTATGTCAATAGAGAATCACCAGTATAACTACCATAAGAATGAAATTAAATGGGTTCAAGTGCGCCTAATAACACATGTCAATCTGATCAACCTTAAGCTTGTCCACAATTGCTGATGCACCTTGAACAGCACATAACCGGTAGGCAAAAAGCGTGTAAGAAGGATCTATTTAGGAACTATTGTTTCTCACCAAAGGACCATAAGAAAGAAATTAAACAGAGTCCATAAGAATGCTCTAATAACACATCAATGACCAAAGTTATGAGTGTCCACAATTGCTAATGTAACTGGAAGTCTGGAACACCAAATAACATGTGAGCAAAAACGCATATAAGAAGGATCTATTCATGGACTATTATTTCTCATCATATATGAAAATGAACACAATGGGTGGGTTGGGTTGGATTCGGGCAAGTTGATGGTGGTCATGGGGTGGATGTGAGTAAAAAATAAATGGGTTGGATATGGACGGGTTGAATATCGTTCAATCAGACCCATGAACTCGTTTTTTACCCAACTGTGCATATAGAGTATATATAGGTCAATCGACCCAATTTCTGACAGAGCTATACAGGTGAATAAAACCCGTTCAAACTCATTTATAAAGGGTTGGTAGTTGGTACAATGCAACCCAATTACTTGAATTAAATAAATGGTCGGGTTTGGAATGATGGTAAGTAGATCCACCATAGGCGGATAATTGGGTTTGGATTGGGATTACCACCTCTACGCAAGAGGGTGGCAGAGCTATAAGATGCCAATGAGGATAACTGATGTAACTTATGCATTAGTATTTTATTAGTGTGTTTCGTTTGTGTTACTTGGTTTGAATTATATTAACTGTTTTTATGTTTTTTGACCTATTTGTGGGGTCCACATTTTAATTGGCATATGCTAGGCACATGACCTTTTATTATTTAGAACCGGCCAATAGGGATGTGACACCTAGCAAGGACTAGGGTTTGGCTTGAGTTCCTATATAAGCCCGGCCTCTCTTTCTTTTCGGGGGACGTTTGATGAAAAAAAAAAAACCTAGTTGCTGATGGTTTATCTCTCTCACCTTCCCCTTTCTCTTCTGGAATTCTGCCTCCTCTGCTTATCTGTCGTTGCTCATCTCCACCTCTCAGCTTCTCTTTGCCGCAATCTCCAAGTATATCACATGTCGTGCCATGCCTTGCCTAGCGCGGTGTCAAGCCCATGTCATGGCATGCATTCCCTAGCCCGGTGACAAGCCCATGTCATGGCATGCCTTGCCTAGCCCGGTGACAAGCACGTTTATGTGGGGACTAGGCGGCCGACTAGCACCTAGGCGGGGATTACTCGGCCAAGGCAGCGAACTATTAGAACACTTATTTTTAATGCTTATCTATATAAATTCACTCAGAAAATTTTTAGAAGGGCTGTTGAGGATTCCTACCGTGCCCATGTCTAATGTTTAAGGATTTCTTGAGTGATAACTTATTGCTATATAATTTGGGATGTATGCTTAGGATATATACATATATAGATATACATATACATATAAACACACATATACATAACAATGTATTTGATATATATAATTGAACGTATCCCAAACATATACGTGTGCAACAATTAGAAGAAAAAACCTATCAACGTGTCTGTGTCGTGTCATATCCGTGTCCCGTATCCATATCTGTACTTCTTAGAGCAGCGTCGTCGAGTCACAGCTAGGCAGATTACTTGTATGAGCATTCAAAGTGATAACTAAAAAGAAGATTGTCGCTACCTAACTCCAGTAAATTCCAAAATCCAAGTGATGAGACTTGCTTGGACATTCTATGAACAACCAACTTCTAATCCTATGAAAAACATTCAGAAGCAGAACCATTAACACCAGAGCTCCACTGCACCATCCAATAAGAATCATAACGGTAATTACTTCTTTGATGTCCAAAATTAACCAACCAAATCATGATATTAATACTTCGATTGAGTAGAGGTATTCTGGAGATGTAAATACGCATAGATATACAAATATCTGCAATTACAAGTAACTGTAGAGAGAGAGAGAGGAATACTTTCGGACGCTCAAGTGTGATGGGGCGAAACTTCTGGGCGAAACTATCAGCCAAGAGGATGGCTTGCAAAGGTGCACGAGCCAATTCCTCTTCTGTATCTTCCGAAACCCTACTCGGTCCCTTCTTCACTCCCATTGCTGCTGCCTTTTCTCTCAGAATTCTGTTCACCGGACAAAGGTTTTAGAACAAGCGAGATTACGTGTTGTGTGCGGCGATGGGATTCTCATTCCGGGAATGAGAAATGAATCATATTAGGAGGTGTTTGGGAGCCTATTTTTTAGCTTTTCATTTTCAACTTTTTTGTTTTTTGGCTTTTTGGATTATGGTCAGAAGATGTTTTGAATCTGGAAAGGAGTGTTTGGGAGAATTGTGTAGAATGCATTTTCCAATAGGAGTATTGTTTGGGAAAATAATGATGAGAATGAGTTATGGATTAGTTGTTTACCATTGTGCCCTTGTTTATTTATTAAGGTATTTAAAATGTATATGAATATTGTTTTTGTCAAGTTTTTTAAAGTTATTTTGGGAAATATTTTTGTAAACGTATCATGTCCAATTTGTTT